>JAMCCL010000308.1:0-43335 GCA_024516035.1 Bactericera cockerelli
TTGCCTAAAAGTGATTAAATTGCAGACAGGAAAAATCAGTCTTTTGTAAAGGTGGCAAATTGGGTGCCTTAATTTATTGCAGTAGCAACAATTAGTTCCTCTCATAGGCGAACAATTGTGCGATGATGTAAATAATTACGATGATGTTTGTGATGATAATAATGGACGAACAACCAGAAAAACTAAAGTTGAAATATAAAAGAAATTCAGTTGGTTTCCGCATGGAGAAACTTTCATAACAAACTATCCAATATGGCTACTGTTATTAACTCAAAAAGCATGTAAGAATAAAAATTAATTTGCTTATTGTTGTGATTTCCTCCGTGTTAAAACTACCATTTACCTATTTTGCGCTATTTATCTCTCTTCTCCCTCCCATTAATAATACTTTTCTCTTTCTTTATTTCTCTCTTTCTTCTTATAATTTTCACCACTTTCTTATTTCAATGTCTCTTTTCATCTAGCAATCCTTTTCTATTTATTACTTCCCTGTCTCTCCTTTTTTCTTCTATCTATCTCTCTTTCTTTTCCTCTTTTATTTTCCTCTTTTATTTTCTTCTTCTGCTTTTTCAACATTTCTTATTGTGCTCTATTTATATATTTTGCCCCTTATCTATCTTTATTTCCTATTTTCCCTCTTTCTTCTTATATTTTACACAATTTTCTAATTTTGCTCTCTCTTTCTATCTAGCAAATCCTTTTTTTCCTTATTCCTTCCATGTCTCTTCTTTTCTCTCTCTTTTATTTTCTTCTTATGTTTTTCACGATTTTCTTATTTTGCTCTCAATTTTCATCTAAAAACGCTTTTCTCTCTTTTTTTTTAAATTTTTTTCACCATTTTGTTATTTCATTGTCCTTTCTCATCTAGCAATTCCCTTCTCATTCTCTATTTTTCCTATTCTCGTCGTCTGGTTTCCTATCCTCAATATTGTCCTTTTCCTTCCTAATCCCTCCCAAGATTTCACTTCCCATATGTTCTTGTTCATTGCTCAGACTGCAGCATTCAAATTCTAATGTGAACCAATTTTTTCTCTCTCAAGATAACCGGGCCCTGTTTCTTGTATAAGTATTTTTCTCTTCATATTTTTTGTAATTTGTAATTTTGTAATTTATTTGCATTAATAATTGTACATCTATACTTATAAAAGAGAGTTTCAATCACTGACTCACTGATTTATCACTGTTTCTCCGAACTGGTAAGTCCTAGGAAGCTAAAATGTGGTAGGTAGCTTTGTCTTATAGTCTAGATGTGCAATAAATCGGGATTTTTCGAAATTCCCACTACAACACCTGCCATTGGCGAAAAAGAATTTTTGCTTTCACGGCCATGCCTCGGCCCGCAAAGCGAGCGACAGCCCGCTAGTAATAGGTATAACAGGTACACATATTTAATGCTACTACACCACACTAAGGGATATAGTACTCTTGTTTTGTAGGGAAATATATCTGTTTTTATCTGTTTTTTCCTCCAGATGTATACGAAGAAGCTTTTGGGCCACACAGATCTTACGTATGTAGTTACCGTAGCCAAGTGAGTTACACAAGGCATTGCTTAGTTCGATTCCCAGCGGGGTAGGAAATTTTCTCCTCTGTACTTGGGTGCTCGGGGTCCACGCATACCTCGTGAGGTTTCATATACCACAGGGAAGAAGATAATTATATTGTGCCGCCGTCTGAATATATACTTCCTGGTCTTTTCTTTCGTCCTTCGTTCGGCTGCTGATCTCACTGTATGGCTACTCTGGGATAAGTATTAAGTAAGTCTGGGCCAAAGTATTCAGACAGGTACTGGCCCAAACAAGGCTCTGTCCGCGGGACCAGGATACAAGTGTCATGCCGTCACTTGATCTGGCCAATTTTGTATTTTATTTATTCGGAACTATTCAACGTCTTCTTCATGATCGAGACTAGTTGTCCTATGTTAAGCAAACATTTATAAAAGCACGTTTGAGTAGTTGTGATATTATCTCATCGTGATTAACAACAAAACTAACTTTATAAAAAATGAAACGGGCCCCACTACAGGTACCCATTCTACGTCTTAGTTTTTATTTACATACACCCCTCCTCCTTCTTTGCATTCTTCGTTATCGTCAGCATAAGCTGCTTTCCATTCTGTTAACCCTTGCATAGCTCATGACTCATAATCCAAGCTCCACATAATCCAGGGGGAAATTCTAGAGCTCGTCTAAGAATGAAAAGGTTGGATGGCAGAGATTGCCATAGACAATAATCACGCTCTTTTTACATTTATTGTAATTTCTTACTTTGATGTCAAATAAAGAGTCTTATTATTATAAAGAAGAAAGAAGGTAAATTTTATTGTACCTTATGACTTATGGGTAAATGAAACCGAGCTGATTGCCGGTCTATAGTGCACGTGTGGTGGTTAAGGCTCAACTGTGGTTTATGAAATAAATCCTATTAAATAGGATAACAACAAAGACAACAAACGACCTTCACGTCGGACTATGACCACATTATGATCGACGGAAAATCTAATTTGAGGGAAGGTCCGTCTTTGATTGATTACATCAAAGAGGGATGTTTGATGTAGGTAATCCTATTTTATAATTTTGTCCTCATAACTGGATTTCGTCTAATAATTTGAACAATTTTTGCCAACCTATTGCCTTGTTAGAGCAGGGACAAAGTAAATTTTCCTTCTAGAGAGGGTTAACTTTATCTATCTGAACTGTCTTAATTTTGCTAATATTTACATTCACGAAAATGTTGCCCCCACCTCTCTCTAACCTTCAATCTCACAATCTCTGTCTCTCTCTCTCTCTTTGTCATTCTCTCTCTTTCCCTGCTAGTGACCTTCTTTTTCTGAACGTTTCGAAAATCTCATCTCTATTGCTCCCAATTCCTTTCCATCTGATTTTTCATTTTTCCATTTATATTCATCTCTTTTTTCTTAGTTCAACTATGCCTCTCCTTCACTCAGTTTTCTTATTGCCAATGTTCTTCTTCTGCCAATGTTCTTCTCTCTTCTGTTTGTGCTTCTTTTCTTCTGCCTATTCGTAGTCTGTCTCTTTTTTTCAGATTTTCAGACGACAAACTTTTTTGTGTGTTGTGTTTTTCAGACGAAAAAATTTTTTGTGCGCAGATTTTTGTAGAATCTAGTATGTAGGAAAAACGGTATTCTACTTATTTGAAGAAAATCGGTTAATCGGTTTCCGAGATACAAGTGATTTAGTATTAAATCTCAAAATTGCCACATGTATACTTTGTGAACCAATCGTTAGGAAGTATTGTGTCCATAATTGGCAGTGTATTTTCGTCCTCTTCTTCTTTTTTTTTTTTTTTTTTTCGCTTTTTATTTTCTATCGTTTTGTAGACTGTCTTTTTCTTTCTCGGACTTTTAGACGAAAAAAAAAAAAAAAAAAAAAAAAAAAAAAATGTGTTTTCTGCGAGATGATTTTTGTAGCAGTCAAACTCCGAGAAAGTGGTGATCTCTCTCCTTTTCACTCACTCTAGTATCTCTTCTCTTCCTCCTCCTAGATTATTTTTTCTATGTATTTCCCTCCCCTTTACCTCTCCAGCCACCCCCTTTTCTCAATCTATTCTCTCCCCTACCCCTAAATCTTATTTATAAATCAACTACTCTATTTTTTTTATCGTTTTTTATGGACATTTATAAGAGAGGTCTATAACAATCGAAGTTCAGCCAGCGTCAATGGCATGTTGAATACACCGGTTCCCTTCAGAACACCGAAGTTAAGCGACATCCAGCGAGGTTAAGACTTGGATGGGTGACCATTCAAATTCTAATTCTCGTGACGCTGGCTTTTCCCGGCCCCACTCAGGCTGGGTGAGGTCAATGTGAGTAGCAGGTTTGTGAGTTTCCTGCGAATGGAGGGTAAAACCCCCGTCGTGATATGACCATGGCAGTTGAAAGCGACGTTAAACCCCAATTTAAAAAAAAAAAAAAAAAAAAAAAAAAAAAAAAAAAAAAAAAAAAAAAAAACAATCGAAGTTCTTGACCCACTCTATTTCTTCACTGACAATAACCGAGTTTTTGCAACCACAATTGTGTGATTTCTTGCAAAATTTTCGAGAGCTTACTTTCCCGCACTTATGCCAGTTACACAAACTGATTCGCATTCAAAGTTTTCAGACAAAGTCGATCACGATTTGACCCTATTGTTTATAACTTTTCGTAAAGTGGGGGGGAGTGGGGGGTTCTTTCCTTCCTCAGTATTGTTTTCTATGTAGATTTAAACTAGTTTTTGCGGATGTTCTTCAATAAGCTAAGAAAGGGAGATGAGATAACGAAGATGATAGAACAAAGAGCATCTGTTAGGAGAGAAGCAATGGCAGGAGGAAGGTATTTCCTGAGCTCATGTCTTCCAGATATTGTGGAAGTAAGAAAAAAAAATCTGGTGTAAACATCACACGACTTTCCTTATCATAATTATAAGGAACTAGCCGTTTGCCCGTGCTTTGCAACGGGACTAAATTTCAAATTTACTAAGGCATGGCCGTACTGCTGGACAGCAATGCCTTTTTGAACTTTTTATAATTTTTCTGAACAAAGCGATAATGGTTTTGGGGGGTCAATTCTGAGACATTTTTCGGTATCTCTTACCGTTTTGGCTAAACAACTCCGGACAAACAAACAAACAAACATAGGTAGGTAGGTAGGTAGTCCTTTTTTCTGTTTTATATATAGAGATTGGAACAGGACCAAAAGCCACTGGTGACTCAAAGGTAACATTTAGCTAAAAATCAATATCAAATTCGTAATCAGCATCTCAAAATCATTGGATTTGATATGTCACAACCCCCATCTACGATAAATAATAAAAAAGTTAATCAAAGCGGGTCCCCCCCAAAATACCGGTAAATTGGGGCCGAGGTCCAAAAAGTTCAAGATATCAAAAAAATGATCAGAAGAGACCCCTATTATTTTTTTAATCTAAGACATAATTGTTCTCTAATATTTTTTTGTATCTTTAACCAATTCAAAGAAGCGGCACTTGCGGCCAATATTTGCGGTCCTGCGGCCGCAGTCTGCGGCCGATTGCAACCAAAAGTTTCGTGGTTCGTCTGGTGTATAATTATAATTAGCATACCAAATTTCAAGTCTCTAGCTCTTACCGTTCTCGAGATATCCTGTTTACACACAGACAGACAGACAGACGCACGGACCAATGGCTGAAAACAACTTTTTTGGTATCCTGAGGCTATAATTCGTCCAGAAATGTGAAAAACTGGGTAGGTCAAATTTTCGACGAATACAATACTTTCCTTATTATAGGATAAGGAAAGTAATATGTAGAGTCACTTGGGGCTAAACTATAGAATAGGATTACGACAGAGAACAGAAATAGGAGAAGTCCGTCACTCTTGGACTTTATAGGAATAATTGAGCACTATAATATTATGGTAATATCAAATGAAATTCTAAATATACTAAATGGAAAAATGAGATTTGGAAAATAGCAGGTAGTTTAGGGTAATAGATAGAAATATGTGATAACAAATGGAGAAAACTTTTATGCAACAATGGAATAATATTAGTTGCATTTGATGATGATAAGTATAGGTACTATCTCGAATTAGATGACTTTTATCCAACAATGGAATAATAATAGTTGCATTTGATGATGATGATAAATATACTATCTCGAATTAGAGACAGTCCTTCTTTCTTTATCTTTGTTGTAATATTAGGACTTTTTCCATGGATATTCAGAACCATTACCTGCTCATGAGAGCAAATAAGCTCGAAACAGCTGTCCAGGTATGTTCTGATATTCATGTACATCTAATACAACTTCTCACTTTTCTGTTTATATTGATCCAACAATGTAATAATAATAATAGAGTTGCATTTGATGATGATAATAACTATACTATCTCGAATTAGAGACAGTCCTTCTGTTCAGTCTTTCAACCGAACACAATTTGGGTTTTTTCCCAAACATAATATCTCACGAGACTCATTTGATTTTCCAAGAATAGATATTACCTAACGTAATATTTCTTGTGATCTTTCCTCGCAAAAGTCCTTTGTCTTAAGGATCTAATATAGCTTTCTATATTTTTATGATAGCCCATTCATTTATTACCGATTTCCGACATCCTTTTTGTAGGTATTTTACATTTATTACTTGTAATCTTTTTCTTGGTATGTGACAGAGAATGAATGCCTCTAATATTGTTCATTGGGTGACATACCCTCATAAATCATATTTTTTCCTCATAACCTATTACAGTTACTATTTTTCATTGTTTTAAGAATCTTACCTAATCGATTTAGACATACCGTCTCGATCATGGAATATCAGGGACGGACCATATATTTAGTCAATTTTTCCTCTTAACTTCCCCTCATGGGAAATCCCAAGATTTAAACCTTTGGAACCTCCTCCTTGACTCTGATTGGTTTTTACCGATTATGGTTTAAAGGTCGGAACAAACTTCTGCCGATTTCCCCTTCGGAAGAAATCTTCTTAAAGGACTTGAGTTCAAATCTCAAGTCAGTTGTAAAGCCACAAACAAGTAGTGCAGTCACTAATAAGTTGTAAAGCCACAAACAAGTAGTGCAGTCACTAACAAGTCGTAAAGCCACTAACAAGCTGTGAAGTCACTCGAAGTTGTGCTTTACCCTCCAACTCACTCGCAGTTGTAAATCTAACTCATCAGATATAATTTAGTCTCCAACTCACCAGCAGTTGCTCCCCGGTTGTACGTTAACTGTCAATTCGGTAATCACCCTCTTGGTACAAAGTGTTATTTTGTTCACCAGTTCTTTTTCCCTCAAGTTTTCATTCTGTGTTTTTAATTACTCTAAGTTCTCTCGCGAACAGGAACCAGTTGATACTTGAGTTTCTGACTGCCTAAAGTGTTATACAGTTTAAATCACCAAGATACTTCTTCGGTGATAATTGAGGCGATCACAGCAAAAATGGCATTAGGTGATCTTAAGCCCTTTTTACTGTGATTGCAGATTCTAATGTAGAATTTTGTTCTGCGCATGCCTGTGCAAGTTTGATCTTGATATCTTGTTCCGTTCAAGAATAATTATAATTTTAGTTTTTCAAGTCTCAAGATGAGCTAGTGGTGACTGATTAGTGAGTGCCTACCTACAGTTGTGTATTGTTTTGTTTTTTTTTCTAAATTGTGGACATCTCAAGGCTTACAAAATACATACACTGTAACTGGTAACTTGAAAAGTCGGGGTTTTGCTGGTGTGAACAGAAAGAAGGTAAAAGATTTTCAGGATCTTTTAAAGTTCTTAAAACCAAGAGAACGAGATTGGTGTGTAGAGTTCTTCTTACAGGTCAATACTAACAACACAGAGTTAGTTGCTACCGACTCTGAAGATGAGCCGGATGAGGTAATTGAGATGGTTTCCGTAAATGAGTAGGAACCAATAAATACTGATAATACTTTCGAAAAATAAAAAAAGCACCTTGTTCTTAATTTGTGCCCTAAAAATACTCGTTTTCATTTCTTCCTATCACAATAATATGTGTTCACAGCAAAGAGGGCATATAATTGAGATTTTTTAAATGGCCATAGTTAATTAACAGATATAGGTATTGCCTTTTTCTTTATTTGAATCAATTCTTAAAACTTGAAAATAAAATATCAAAATACTTCCAGCAACTCAACTAAAGTAGTTTTCATTGAAATTCATGACAAAAACTTTAAACGTGATTATCTCGAAACCAACTTTTTTCTCTTACGCCCTTCTTGATCTGATCGCCTCAATTGTTCCTTGGCATAGCTCAGACCCTTTCTTTATCCTCAACCATACAGTCCACTTTAATAACTCATAACTTACAACTTGTATAATTTCATATTTACTAAGTTACACGTGTAAATTAATTGTGATTTCATCAATAAACTCTACTCTCTTTAGTTGTTACTAATTTAACTTGCAGTGTTTTTAATCATCCGCCCTTATTGTTATTTTATGCTCTTGTTGCTACCGAAGCAAGGCGTCGCGACCGAGTTTTTCGCGTTACGTGATTTCAACACCCCAACATATGGCGATAGCCCTGCTCTATCTTGCCCCCCACACAGAGACATTGGTCCTTCGGGCCGGATGAACTTTTGCCTGACTGTAAGTGTATAAAAATTATAATAACAAATTGACATTTAACCATTTTTTAATATCATTTTGTATTTAACATTGGTCTATCACACGGCCACAACAAAATCTTAATTTTCTCGTGTTTTTGTGCATAAAACTTTCCTAAAACAAACATTCAAAATGGCCCCTACAAAAGCCATGGTCAAACGTGATCTACAAAAAATAACCAAGTCCGTAAATGACTCAAGGGACTATGTCGAATCACCAGATGAAGCTGATCTAGAAATGCTTGAAACAATTCGCCAAGACTTACTATTACTTGCGGATCAATTAAAATCCCTGAAAAATAATATCTGGGACATCACGTGCGATGATGAACATCTAGATAAATCTGATTTCGAAAAGTACGAGTCAGAAGCGAGCACCTTAACTTCTCAGGTGCGTGATTTGATCAATAAATCTTCCAAAGATATCGAGCGGAGAAAAACTTCTTCTCCAGAACCTTCATTGTCGCCTTCCTCTCAAAGCTCCAGTGTGGCAGTTTTACCACAGATAAAACTCCCTCAAATTGAACTCCCTACGTTCAATGGTTCTCATGGCCAGTTCACTGATTTTCACAACACCTTCCAGTCGCTGGTCCATGAGAACGCTTCACTCACGGCAGTTCAGAAGCTCCATTACCTCCGGTCGTGCCTCAAGGGACAAGCTGCCGAGGTAATTTCAGCTATTTCCATCTCAGAGGACAATTATAAGGTCGCTTGGGATCTTCTGGTACAACAGTACCAAAACCGAAGAAGGATTGTGGAGACACATCTCAATGCCGTCTTCAGCATTCCTGGTCTTCCCAAGTTCGACAGCGGTAAGGCCCTATCCCACTTGTACAACGAGGTACAGAAAAACCTCAAGGCCTTAGCTGCGCTCGATCTAGACCCGTCCTCTGGCTGCGGCGACATCATCCTGATCCATGTCGTGAAGCAGAAGCTCAACAACCACTTGCTCAAGGAATGGGAACTTACAATTCACCATCTCCAAGACGAGCTTCCCACCCTGGCGCAATTCCTGGAGTTCCTACTGAAGCACTCGCGAGTTCAAGAGGCGATGCAGTTCACTTCAGAGAATCGTCCAGGGCAAACAGTTAGCGGCAGTTCTGGAAGGGGCAATCTTCAAGGACCAAATAAAGGTATGTGCCTAGCGTCCTCTATTAACAAGTGTCCAGCTCCTTACTCTAGTCCTAGCTGTCCCTACTGTTTATCTGATCACTATTTACATTCATGTGATAAATTTAAATCACTCTCAGTGAAAGACAGAATTTATCAAGTTAAAAACTTTCACCTCTGTATAAATTGTCTGTCTCCGTCACACATCAAACCTGACTGCAAGTCCAGGTATTCTTGTTCTAAATGTAACAAAAGACACCATACTCTACTTCACCAATATCAAGGTGAACAAACCCGGTCAGCCCCAATCACACCCGTGAACAATGTTCCTTGTACCTTACAAGGCACTGACCGCGAGAAAGCGCAAGCAGTTAATCTCACGCGTAATTTCTCTACCCCCTCACAGAGCTTTCAAAACCTTCTCGTGAGTTCTTGCTCTCAAAATACGTCTAATCTTCAGACTAAAACAGTTTTACTAGCCACAGCTGTCGTCACTATGCACGACCGCGATGGTAATCCACACAAAATTAGAGCCTTGTTAGATAACGGCCCTCAATCAAACTTCATTTCCCAGAATGCATGCCAACTGCTTAAGTTGAAAGGGAAAAAATCCAATATAACACTTGCTGGTATTGGTGGGGCAAAACTCACCTCCACTCATTTTATTACTCACACCATTCATTCAAGTGACTATGCCTACAAACAGTCACTTGACTTTATCATCTTGGCCAAGTTAACTCAAAACTTGCCAAGTGAAAATATTGACATTTCTAGACTCAATATCCCTAACTCCATAAATCTAGCTGATCCAAACTTCTACATGTCTGGTCCTATTGATCTTATCATAGGCTCAGAATTATTCTTCTCTCTCTTGTGTATTGGGCAGAAGAAACTGGGCCCATCTTTGCCCATTCTTACTAAAACCAGGCTCGGCTGGATTATATCAGGTCCTCTTCACTCTTCTTCAAAGAGACCTACTATTAAAAATAATTTCCATGCCAGTCTGGTTGAATCAGAACCCAAAAATGTTTCTTTGCGTGAATCGAACACATTCAATTTTAATCCACTCAATTCACGTCCTTTAACTCATATATCTAAGGATCTTTCTGAACCCTCTTTCTTAAATCCTGGACATTTCTTGATAGGTGACGCGTTACAGGCACAACCTGAAAGGGATGTTTCAGGCGCTTCAATAAATCGTCGGAACCGCTGGCAAAGGGGCGATCGGACGTAAGCGTCCATGCTGGCAAAAACGGCAACGTCCGAGTTGCTACTGTTAAAGCCGCTACAGGCACTTTCAAACAGTGCGTTCAATGGTTATATCCATTACCAATACAGTAACCCTTTATTATTCTTAGCTATTAATATTATTTTTAATGTTTTACTACCATTGTCCATTTTACACATTTATATTTATTTTATTGTATGCTATTTTATTTTGTACTTGTACTATTTACGTACTATTTTTATTTTACATTTGCCTTTTACCTAACTTTATTGATTACATTCTTATATTGTAATGCTTTCTTAAAAATGTCATTTTGCCATTAACAAAATTGCACATCTTTAAAGCCAAAACATGGCTTGATATTATTATGTATGTTCAACTGTCCATACATAAAATTCTATAATGTCGCATACTTTTCATTAAATTTATCTAAGGTATTCTGTTGGAAACTAAAGTTTTCCAACGGGGGCAGGCATGTTCAGTCTTTCAACCGAACACAATTTGGGTTTTTTCCCAAACATAATATCTCACGAGACTCATTTGATTTTCCAAGAATAGATATTACCTAACGTAATATTTCTTGTGATCTTTCCTCGCAAAAGTCCTTTGTCTTAAGGATCTAATATCGCTTTCTATATTTTTATGATAGCCCATTCATTTATTACCGATTTCCGACATCCTTTTTGTAGGTATTTTACATTTATTACTTGTAATCTTTTTCTTGGTATGTGACAGAGAATGAATGCCTCTAATATTGTTCATTGGGTGACATACCCTCATAAATCATATTTTTTCCTCATAACCTATTACAGTTACTATTTTTCATTGTTTTAAGAATCTTACCTAATCGATTTAGACATACCGTCTCGATCATGGAATATCAGGGACGGACCATATATTTAGTCAATTTTTCCTCTTAACTTCCCCTCATGGGAAATCCCAAGATTTAAACCTTTGGGACCTCCTCCTTGACTCTGATTGGTTTTACCGATTATGGTTTAAAGGTCGGAACAAACTTCTGCCGATTTCCCCTTCGGAAGAAATCTTCTTAAAGGACTTGAGTTCAAATCTCAAGTCAGTTGTAAAGCCACAAACAAGTAGTGCAGTCACTAATAAGTTGTAAAGCCACAAACAAGTAGTGCAGTCACTAACAAGTCGTAAAGCCACTAACAAGCTGTGAAGTCACTCGAAGTTGTGCTTTACCCTCCAACTCACTCGCAGTTGTAAATCTAACTCATCAGATATAATTTAGTCTCCAACTCACCAGCAGTTGCTCCCCGGTTGTACGTTAACTGTCAATTCGGTAATCACCCTCTTGGTACAAAGTGTTATTTTGTTCACCAGTTCTTTTTCCCTCAAGTTTTCATTCTGTGTTTTTAATTACTCTAAGTTCTCTCGCGAACAGGAACCAGTTGATACTTGAGTTTCTGACTGCCTAAAGTGTTATACAGTTTAAATCACCAAGATACTTCTTCGGTGATAATTGTTGCTTGGCATAGCTCAGACCCTTTCTTTATCCTCAACCATACAGTCCACTTTAATAACTCATAACTTACAACTTGTATAATTTCATATTTACTAAGTTACACGTGTAAATTAATTGTGATTTCATCAATAAACTCTACTCTCTTTAGTTGTTACTAATTTAACTTGCAGTGTTTTTAATCATCCGCCCTTATTGTTATTTTATGCTCTTGTTGCTACCGAAGCAAGGCGTCGCGACCGAGTTTTTCGCGTTACGTGATTTCAACACCCCAACATATGGCGATAGCCCTGCTCTATCTTGCCCCCCAATAGACACCTTCTTTTCTTATCTTTGTTGTAATGTTTTATACTGTATTTTATAGTTTTATAATGTAATATTAGACCGAATTCAATAGCTTTGTCGATAAGGCGGCGGATTGAAGCCCTTTCTAAGAACACTCTCCACTCTCAAAATCCCCAATTTTCCATTTCAAGCGTCACAAAACGCACTCTGATTGGTTATTGTGTTCAAACTAACCAATCAGAGTGCGTTGTGTGATGGTTGATAGTGTTGGAATTTCTATTCCCTTAATCAGTTCAGATTTGAAACAGAGACAACACGGATGAATTTATACACTTGAACTTTACATTTATTAATGTGAAGTAATACAATTATGTACAATACAATCAATAAGATACAAGAACATTTCCATTTTCCTACATTTTTCTCTTAAGTTTTCCACGGTTCATCGGGAAAAGCACATTTTTCCAACAACAATTCAAAAACTCGCGGGTTATAAATATTTCTTTAAAAGACCTTGAAGTCGAGACACGACGCGTTCACACGATATACAAAATTAACCCTCAATTCGTTTCCGACATACTCCCACCAAAAATTGTGTAATCTTTGGAACAATTTTTTTCACCAAAGACGGAAATAGCTAAAACACAAGAATACAAGATATATACAATAAAATATGACATGTTTAGTATCAAAAGAAAGGGAAAAAAATATATGACCTAGAAAAAATATGATATTCAAAATCGAACCCGTTTTGATCAAGTTATCAAAGAAAAGCATTTGAAAATTAACCGTAAATACCATATTTTCATTTACAACATATAAAATAGTCTAAAATTTACCCTTAAACATAACAACAAGAATAACTATTAACCAAACATGTTATACACTAATTAAAATGTCAATTATTCCTAAATAGCTCATCTAGGAAATCCAAAACCTTGTATCATTTAGTATCTCAATCTTGAACATAAAATAAGTGAGTACCCATTTCAAGTAAAAAATTAACCTTAACAAAATAGGTACCTAAACAAACCAAATTTTCCTTAACAATATAAAACAACAATAAAGTATGTACATTAATGAGGGATGCAACTAGACAAATCTAGATGGTTTACGAATACATCTCCCTCTTCTAGTAACCTGATTAATAGTAGGTTTTATCTCACCAATTTTATCATTGGGATCTTTATCATTGCCTGTCAATACATCAGATACAGGCTCATTGGATGACACAGACACATCAGCTATATTGTCATCACTTGACTCAATATCAGGGGCAACATCTGACACGGATGAAATCTCCTCAGGATTGTACTCCAACTCCAATGGATAAACACGCTGTAAAGGTCTCGTCAATTCACCATTCTTTGTACGAATTTTGACTACTCGTACATGACCATCATTTCCATGAATCAGCTCTGTAACTCTACCAATGGGCCAGTCAATCCTCTTTGCATTATCATCACCAATGAGTACGATTTCACCTTGTCTGATAGAACGTTGATTCCGTTGATTCACAAAAAGCTGCAGTTGACCTAAATATTCACATCTGAATCTCTCACGTAAACTTTTGGCAAGTTCTTGTCTGTATTTGACTCTCTTTTGAAAATATTCACTGCCAAAGAAATGAAATTCAGGCATGCCAACTTCTTCAATGTCTTTCAAGAACATACTCGGGGTTATGGGAGTAAGTTCTTGTGGGTTGTCTGACACATATGTCAGTGGTCTCTGATTTATGATTGCCTCACAATCACACACAATAGTTTGGAGTTCTTCATAGTTCACACTTGATCTTCCTAGGACACGTTTCAGCATTCCTTTCATGACTCCAACTAAACGCTCCCACCATCCACCCCACCAGGGTGATGCTGGTGGATTGAAACGCCATTCAATCCGTCTAGCAGTAGAGTAGTCTGCAATACTGTGCCAGTCTAATTTCGCACATACTCCATCAAACCCAACAAAGTTTGATCCATTGTCGCTATAAATAATAGACGGCCTTCCTTGACGAGCACAGAACCGACGAAGTGTAAGGATGAAACTGTCCGTTGATAGTGAAGAAATGATCTCCAATCTTACAGCACGATACACAGCACACGTGAAGAGACAAATCCAAATTTTCTTCATCTTCCCATCATCACCTTTAATGAACAATGGTCCTGCTAAATCAACACCAGTGATCTCAAACACTTTTGCATTACGTACACGATTCTCAGGTAGAGGTGTGGGTGTAACTTCCATCTTCTTTGCGGTTTGTCTTTTACATATCACACAAGTGTTAATCACGGATCTAATTGTTCGTCTTCCACCAAGGATCCAAAATCTTTGTCTTAAAATGGAAAGTAGAATTTGTCCTCCAGCATGACAATTGTCTCTATGCACAAACATAATCATTCTTTGAACAACTGGGTGCTCACTTGGCAGTACAATTGGGTAACAAAAATCATTGTCATCCTCACGGTTTGATATCTTGGTTTTGATTCGGATGACATCATTTTGTTCAAATGTCATTAGGTGTTTCAATTTACTCATATCTTTGAAACTTTCTTTTTGAACCAACATGAATACTTTTTGTTCAGCCAAAATAATCTCACTAGCTGACAAGTTTTGTAATGAGCGTTCTTCTCTTTTCAGCTTACAATTCTTAATGAAACGCATCATCCAAGCAATCATTCTTATAATCTTTGGATACTGAGAAAAGTATTCATACCATTTCAGGGGTTCCTCTTCTTGGACCAACATAGATGACACAACTGTCCGTTTTCTCTCCTTCAAAATCTCAGCTTCGTCATATGTAACTGCAGGTTGAGGCCATTGCTCTGGATTTTCTTTCAGCCACACAGGACCCTCCCACCATCTACACTGGAGAAGCTTCTTAACACTGCTTCCTCTTGATGGAAGATCTGCTGGATTTAAATTTCCAGGCACATGACGCCACTCACAACCTTGTGTCAAAGAGCGAATTTCTTTTACTCTATTCATGACGTAAACGTCCCATGGATCATCACGATGAATCCATGCAAGTACAGTTGAGGCATCTGTCCAAAAGTATGTCTTCATATCAGACAACTTATAATCATTAATCACAGTCTGGTACAATCTAGCGGCAATTGAAGCGGCTAGCAGTTCAAGTCTTGGAATTGTCATGTCCTTGCCTGCTTTGGGCACAGGAGCTACTTTAGCTTTAGAAGCTAACAGTCTCAGTGTCACTCCATTTTTGTGTTCTATACGTAAGAATACACAGCTAGCATAGGAAAACTTACATGCATCTGAAAACACATGAATTTGACACTCAGCATCCTCAAGCTCACAGTCAGCAATCCATCTTGGTATACATACTTCAGCAAGAAGTGGGACTTCACTCAGCCATTGATAAAACTTATCCTTTGTGTCCTCTGCAACTTCTTCATTCCATGATAGGTTCTGACGCCATGTCTCTTGTACAAGTAGCTTAGGTATGAGTGCTACACTGCTGACAATTCCAATAGGATCAAACAATCTGTGGGCGGCACTCAATAACACTTTCTTAGTCACAATATCAAATTTCATTGACAACAGGCGGTCAAGGTTAATAGTCAAAGTGTCATTAAATTTGTTCCACAAAAGTCCTAATACATTGGTAGGCTTATCATGATCATCTCCAGTTTGTTCCCAGCCTCTGAGGTCAAAACCTCTTTCCATCATGACGTTAGATGCCATATGGATAAAATCTTTGGCTTGGACTTCACTATGAACACTAACTAGGCAGTTGTCAACATAAAAACTGTCACTCAATATTTCTACTTCAGGTAGTGACCAATCAAGTTTACCTTCTTGACATAATTTCATCGTATCTTCTAAATGAAGCTTTAGGCATGACTCTAATAGGAATGGACTGGATGACACTCCAAATACTACTCGACAATGTCGGTAGGTCTTAATCTGTCCATTGGATTGCCATAAGAACCGTAAGTAATCTCTATCTTTAGGATTAACACTTATCTGTAGAAATGCCTTGGCAATATCTCCAGAAATACCAATTTTATTCTTTCTGAACTTAGCAAGTGCTGCTGGTATTTTCTCAATAAGGTTAGGACCTTTCTCTAAGCAATCATTTAATGAATGACTTCCTACCTCCTTAGAAGAAGCGTCAAATACAGGTCTTACCGGAGTCGTAGATCCTTCCTTAATCACATGACGGTGAGGTAAGTAATGTGCAGGGTTGCCAATTTCACTTATAGGGACTTCTTCAATAATGCCCTGTTGCTCCCACCCTGACAATACTTTTTCATAGGAATCTAGATATCCATCAGCTTTTAGCTTCTTCACGGTAGACTGTAGTCTTAACTTGGCAACACTGTAGTTGGATGACAAAGGAGGGTGATCATTAGTAAATGGTAAACGAATTTCAAAACGATTATCTTTATTCAATTGCACAGTAGATCTAAAATGTTCTTCTGTGGCACGGTCAATTTCTGTCCTAAGCTTACATTCCATGGGGTCAGTAATACCCAACACATCAAGACTCCAAAGATCTGATATTTTAGCATCTTTCAATAGCAGGGAAGTAACAATTGATGCTACTGATTTATCTCTCTTGGGGGCACCTGGCACTTTCCCTGATAAAGTCCACCCAAGTTTGGTCTCCATGGCAACAAGACCATTATTCAAATCAAAATTGTCACCTGTCCACAACTTGGCGGCAATATCTGAACCAACCAGTACCTCTATTTCACTTTGGTTATTGACATCACTAAGGGTGATGGATTTTGCCTTAAGCTGTCCAATCCAAGGACCAGTAGGTACAGAGGGTATATCAGCACAAATTTTATCCTGTTCTAATACTTCAAAATCACAGGTAAATGACTTGTCAATGTTAGCTAATCTAAGCTGATAAATATTGTGCTCTGCTGCCTCTGTTACTTTGCCTCCAAATAAGGCATGCTGTATACGTTCCTTGCCTTTAGGATTATAACCCATCTCTCTTGCTAGACTACTTAACATGTATGACCGTTGTGAACCGGTGTCAAATAATAATCTAGTCTCTTTTGTTCTGCCATTCTTACCACACACTTTTATGACTAATGTCTGCATCAGAACATTACTATAAGTGGCAGAGGTCATAGAGGCATTTTGAGAAGGCTTAAACTTAATATTATCTGTACCTGTTTCCTGTGAGTTACTCAAACCTGGGTCACACAACAGCATGTAATGGCCACGTCCACACTTATTACATTTTGGCCGGCGTCTACATCGGGCAGCATGATGACCAGTCCTGAGGCATGAAAAACACACTTTTTTCTTCTTCACTATGTCGATACGTGCTTGAAGTGGCATATCTACTTTACAATCTTGGGGCTTGTGCTCAGCCTGACAAAAAATACATTCTATATTAACATGTGTATTAAACAATCCTGAAGCAGTGGGTGTGTAACTACTTTTCTCTTGGCTGGGTTTCATATGGGGTTTCACATTGCCTTTAGGGCTAGGGTACTTAAACCAAACCCTGACTTAACTAACGCCAACTTTTGAGAACTTTCAACCTCACGTTTAAGGAATGTCAATAGACTCTCTAGTTTGTCAGTAGAACTGCTATCATCACGGGTAACCCTCTCCCACATCTGCATGATGTCCTCAGGTAAACATGAGGAAACAAGGGGCATAAGAATAGGACCGCAATTTTTAGTGGTCACACCAAGTGATTCTAGGTTACGGATATGACACAACAACTTATCATGCAGAGATACTATATCCAACTTTTGCTTACTATTCTCTAGTACCAACTTTAACATTTCTCTGATATAGTATTCTGTCAACAGGTCCTCTCGACCATACCTCTGTTTCAAAGTTTTGACAACTTTGTCATACATTTCTCCAGTGGCAGGGTAACTGTCTACAAGCTGCCTTGCTGGAGAATCAGCAGTCATGGACATAGTTAGATAACCTAACTTATCACTAGGATTCATTTTGGGATCTGAATCTATCTTCTCAAACTGAGACCAGAATGGTAACCAGTCACTCAAATTCCCACTAAATTCTCTTAACTTCAATGTAGGCAATTTGCACTGATAATTGGTTGTTTCACATTTAACACTATCATAATGACTTGACTCACCTTCATTCTTAACCTGTACTTTAGACTCAACTAAACTTTTACCTTGGTAGTACAGTACAGTGTACCTGTCAATGTCATCATGTTCTTTCTCCAAGTCTGCCTCTGACACTTCAGGGTCTTTAGACATAATACTAAAGATAGTATTATCCATAACAGTTAGTTCTTCAAATCTGAGCCTCATGCACTCGAGTAGTCCAGACATCTTGCTTGAATCTGCTTCATCTTCAATCTTCTTGAAACACTTAGTAAGGGACGTTCTAATGAGACCTCTTCCCTTCTTCAGACTGCTTAAGTCAGACTCACCCATGGCTTATTCTAGAACTCACTCGACGCGAAAACTTCTCAAAGACAGCTAAACTGTCCTGTCACGGTCGCCAGATGTTGGAATTTCTATTCCCTTAATCAGTTCAGATTTGAAACAGAGACAACACGGATGAATTTATACACTTGAACTTTACATTTATTAATGTGAAGTAATACAATTATGTACAATACAATCAATAAGATACAAGAACATTTCCATTTTCCTACATTTTTCTCTTAAGTTTTCCACGGTTCATCGGGAAAAGCACATTTTTCCAACAACAATTCAAAAACTCGCGGGTTATAAATATTTCTTTAAAAGACCTTGAAGTCGAGACACGACGCGTTCACACGATATACAAAATTAACCCTCAATTCGTTTCCGACAGATAGGGAGACTAGGAGATTATGAGAGTGAGAGAGCTTTCTAGAAAAAGGGCCTGGAGTTCGATGTTTTGAGTCCCCCTAGTTTAGTAAATATATGGTCAAGTTCATTTGATGACTAATTTGGCCTTTAGAAGATGACCCAGTTATGCCTACACCTGCGAGATTTTTTTGGTCTAATCTTTGGTTAACACTCCTCAGCCAAACGAAAATACTCTGCTCAAAACCTTTTCAGAAATCAACTTGACCTCGTTCCTCAGATTCACACACATTTTCCCTCACTGCAAACATTTCACGGATGATGATTTGGAAAATTATCTCGAGCATTTATATAACTACGAGTTTCTTCTCCCAGTGTTTGTTTACATCTTGAATTGAAAAGTACAATATAATGATCGTTAAAAATTTAAAAAGGTTTCTTCCTCTCCCGTCTTCCTGTCTGGCTGGGAGATGGGACAGGTATGCAACTGTACAATAAGGAACCTAATGGATACAAATGTATAAATATGAATGTCAAACCGCAGCCAAGTGTATTCTCGTGTATTGTGCGAGTTACGACGAAATAAAATATATTACTCCTCACTTCGAGAGGCAAGGGGGGTTTTCTGGAAAAGTATCATTTATCTGAGAACTAATGGAGAAGCCGACAATGCTTGAACGTAGATTTTATTTTTACAGTTTGAGGCATAAATTCACAAAAAGATGGTCAAAAGAAGAAAACATAATTACGCTGTTAACAATTTGTACTTACTTTTGAAGATTTTGTCAAACAAAAGTTACTTTTCACTTTATTATCCAGGAATTTTACAAAGGTAACCTATGAATCTATGTTTATTGCACTTTCTGATTAGACAAACATTTATACGTACAATTTAAATCAAAAGTTATTTGAACGGTAAAGCCAATCTTAAATTTATTGACGGATAGTAAATTCCTAGAGCAATTCAATGATGCTCCTACACTTCCTAATTGTCTAACTGTTCCTATGATATCAACTTCTAGACGGCCGAAGCCCGGGCTCCAGATAAGAAAGGCTGTTATCTCACAGGACGCTCATGACCTTTGACTTTTCATTCAATAATAATTAATTTCATTTCCAAGATAAAATTATGAATAACTGGAAATTCACCCGAACTCTAATGTTATTGTGGCCATGCAAACAATTACCTGTGCTAATAAACTTATAATAATCATACTTATAGTGCCCAATTAAAACTATTAAGTCCCATTATTCCAGCAGTAAGCCTAACACATATTATTATGTGGTAAAAATCCCAAATGGGAGGATAACATGTCATGTCTCGGCTGAGTTTCGAACCCGCGATTACCAGACCGCCGCCTTTACCACCGAGCTACTTGGACAGACTTATGTACAAATATGTACAAATTATTTTACATTTGCTTTTCGTGACATAGACGTAGGTATGATCAGAGGTTTTTGAGTTTCCTGCGAATGGAGGGTAACACCCCCCTCGAGATTACGACTCCACCGGGATTCGAACCCGGATCACCTGGAGTGCAAATTGAGCATGCTACCGCTAGGATAAGGTGACTACCAGAAACAGATAAGCAGACAGTGGACAAATGCAATGAGCTTCACCCGGTATAACGTGATCATATTAAATCATACTTTTAGACACGTGAGAAGTTCAATGCCACGCTACTGATAAGATAACGTGACGTGAGGCTGCGTGAGAATTTTCAACACAACAAACATTATGTTGCACTGGTAGTCAAGTATTTAACGCGCTATTCTGGTAATTCAGGTTGCGTAGGGATCCGTTGATTCGAATCCCACCCAATGCATGATTAAAAAAAAACAACAACAACAACAGGAAATATGGATTGTTACATGAGGTACAGATAGGTTAGGCAGGGGTAAGAGGGACAGGGGGTAATGTGGATGGTTACATGAGGTACAGATAGGTTAGGCAGGGGTAAGAGGGACAGGGGGTAATGTGGATGGTTACATGAGGTACAGATAGGTTAGGCAGGGGTAAGAGGGACAGGGGGTAATGTGGATGGTTACATGAGGTACAGATAGGTTAGGCAGGGGTAAGAGAGACAGGGGGTAATGTGGATGGTTACATGAGGTACAGATATCTTAGGCAGGGGTAAGAGAGACAGGGAGTAGTGTGTATGGTTACATGAGGTACAGATAGGTTAGGCAGGGGTAAGAGAGACAGGGGGTAATGTGGATGGTTACATGAGGTACAGATAGGTTAGGCAGGGGTAAGATAGACAGGGAGTAGTGTGGATGGTTACATGAGGTACAGATATCTTAGGCAGGGGTAAGAGAGACAGGGGGTAGTGTGGATGGTTACATGAGGTACAGATAGGTTAGGCAGGGGTAAGAGAGACAGGGACTAGTGTGTATGGTTACATGAAATACAGATAAGGAAAGAAGGGATCAGAAGGACATAGAGGTAATACGGAAGGGTCCAGGATTTCATGATATTCTATTGACAGGTCAAAGTTATTAATAGTAGTTAGGAATATCGTCCAATGAATACGATGATAGATGATGCCGCTGTGATATGTCACGTCACTCTAACAAGGAGTTATGAGCGAGGGGAGAGGAGAAATAGAGAGAGGTTGAATGAAGAGGAGTTTTAAGAGAGGGTAGGGAAAGGATATTTGAGAGAAGTGAAGCAAGGAGTATTATCAGACTGGGTAGAGAAACAGTGGGTAGTGAGGAAGGATGGATAGAAAAAGAAGGGGAGAACAAGAAGTAATAAGAGGAGTGAAGTAAAATAATTACGTAGGGAGAGAGAGAGAGCAAGAGAGAGAGAGAGAGAGAGAGAGAGGAGAGAGGAAGAGGAAGAGAGAGAAACAGAGACAGAAAATGAGGTAAAAGAAGAATAATGTTACAGTTAAGGAGAGGGTCGAAGCTAAATGTATATTGAGAGAGAGATGAAAAAAGGGTGAGAAGGATGAGGATAAAGGAAGCAGGGGATAGAGTATGGTGGAGGGAGGGAATGAGATTATGAGCAGAAGAGGGAAGGAAGACAAAGAGTATAAAGAGAAGGATAGATAGACAAACGGTAAAGAGGAAATAGTAGAAAGAGGAATAAAGAGGGTAGGATAGGCAGACGAGGAATAAAGAGAGTAGGATAGGAAGACGAGGAATAAAGAGAGTAGGATAGGAAGAAGAGGAATAAAGAGAGTAGGATAGGAAGACGAGCAATAAAGAGGGTTGAATAGGAAGACGAGGAATAAAGAGGGTTGGATAGGCAGACGAGGAATAAAGAGGGTTGGATAGGCAGACGAGGAATAAAAAGGGTTGGATAGGCAGACGAGGAATAAAAAGGGTTGGATAGGAAGAGAAGAAATAAAGAGGGTAGGATAGGCAGACGAGGAATAAAGAAGAGGAGTAAAGAAAGTAGGATAGGAAGACGAGGAATAAAGAGAGTAGGATAGGAAGACGAGGAATAAAGAGGGTTGGATAGGAAGACGAGGAAAAAAAAGAGATGGATAGGAAGACGAGGAATAAAAAGGGTTGGATAGGCAGACGAGGAATAAAGAGGGTTGGATAGGAAGACGAGGAAAAAAAAGAGATGGATAGGCAGACAAGGACTATAGAGAAGAGATGGATAGGCAGACAAGGACTATAGAGAAGAGTGGACGGAAACTGTGCCATGTGGAGATTGTCGCAATGTGTCCTCCTCCATCCTGTGACGCTTCTCAAATTACCCTTGGTTGACTGATTTGAACTTGTGGCGTTAGGACAGGGAGTTCTTCGTCAATGGAGGACTTGGTTTGAGAAAACGACGTCAGTGTGTCCATTACTCATAACTAGGCCTAGGCTGTCATAAATGGAAGAAAAGTGAGATGAGAAAATTTGTAGAGGGTTGGTAGTATGGATTATCTATTTTAAAAAAAGTTGGTTACTTCTTACTTCTCCTTCTATATCTATTTAAAAAGATAGAATCCTAGGCATAGTATTAATAAGTTCACTTGTAATCCACTGTCTTACAGAAGAAATAGTAAATACAATTGTGCCCCAACACATGCTTTGCATAATGGGTCACTTAAACTTGCCATATTTTAATTTTTAGTTGATTAAAGTTATTTCTTTGTATATACAGGGTGAGCATAAAGTCTCACCCCACCCCCCGTATCTCGAGAATGACTGAAAATACAAGAAAACGCAAAAAACCCGTATTCCTTTATTTTTTGGAGGATTAATTTTCAGCCAAAAAAAAATTTGCCTACACGGCCCCAGTCAGGCTGGGCATGGACCAACTTTAAAATCTTAAATAGAATGGTATGTCTTGTGGCATATTGTTTTAAAGGTCTCATAGAGAGAAGTTCATTACAACAAATTTCATTGAGCTACAACTTACTGTTCTCGAGATACAGGGTCGGACGTCCTGCGTAATATCGGCTATGTATGAGTTCGGTGCGGAAAATTAAAAAATGTATGAGTTCGGTGCCGCCTAAAAAAGGTCATGTATGAATTCGGTACCGCCTAAAAAAGGTCATGTATGAATTCGGTGCCCTGGTACTTGCCCTGATGAACAGGTAATTATAGTAATTTTTTTTATTTATAGGCATGGCCTTCAATTAATAAACCGAGGCATGGCCTTCATTGTATTTTACCTAACCCTAACTATAAACCCAAGGCATGGCATTCATTGTATTTTACCTAACCCTACTATAAACCCAAGGCATGGCCTTCATTGTATTTTACCTAACCCTACTATAAACCAAAGGCATGGCCTTCATTGTATTTTACCTAACCCTACTATAAACCCAAGGCATGTCCTTCATTGTATTTTACCTAACCCTACTATAAACCCAAGGCATTGCCTTCATTGTATTTTACCTAACCCTACTATAAACCCAAGGCATGGCCTTCATTGTATTTTACCTAACCCTACTATTAACCCTAGGCATGGCCTTCAAGGAGGAAATGGACAGTTGGACAGCCTTGCTGAATGTAACTGTCTACAACATAATCTACTAACTTAATAACAGCAGGATGACTGTTAACAAGCAACAGAGTACATTATAAAAAAACAATCAATTTATAAGTCATTAGGACCGCACCGAACTCATACATGACCTTTTTTAGGCGGCACCGAATTCATACATGCGAAAAAGGTTCAGGTAATCTTCGCACCGAACTCACCTATTGCCGTAATATCCATATATTTTGACCTATAACTCGTTGACCGTAAATTCCAGAAAAATGAAATTTGTTGATAATAACTCCTTATGGCAAGAACTTTCGAACAAGTTAAAACTTGATTTGTTTTTTCGTTAAAAATTTTCGGACTGTTCGTCCGGCTGGCTGACGAAACCGACCAGAAACTAATATCAACAGAGTATGTCGAGTTATAACTTTTTCGACAGGGCTTGTCATAAGGAGTTATTATCAACAAATTTCATTTTTTCTATAATTTACGGTTGACGAGTTATAGGTCAAAATATAAGGATATTACGCAAGACGTTCGACCCTGTATCTCAATACACGGTAAGTCGTAGCTCAATGAAATTTGTTGTAATGAACTTCTCTTAATAAGACCTTTAAAACAATATGCCACAAGACATACCATTCTATTTAAGATTTTAAAGTTTGTCCATGCCCAGCCTGACTGGGGCCGTATAGGCAATTTTTTTTGGCTGAAAATCAATCTCCCTAAAATCGAAGGGATACGTGTTTTTGCGTTTTCTTGTATTTTTAGCCATTCTCGAGATACGGGGGGGTGGGGTGAGACTTTATGCTCACCCTGTATATCTATTGATGCAGATGAAAAGTATTTGTTTAGTAAAAAAAATCTTTCGAAAGTAAAAAAAAAATTACTACAAACTGACATCAAATATTTACAACTACTGCGTATGTATTTGCTCAGCAAGATAAATGTCACCGACCTCACTATGATGCTGGTGATGAAGATTGAATACCAGGGGAGATATTCATCATCTCACATCTAATCAAAAGCAAAATTTTCGGTACATTAAAGCAAAAACTGAATTCCATGGGAGCCATGTTATAACCATTTGAAATAAACTGCTGCTTACAAAGCACCAAAAGTATCTGGTTTTTCCTAACATAATATCTCTGTTTATCATTCGGAGTACCTGTCTACCTCCTATAGTTTGGTATCTACAGTAAACAACCACAATAACATAATATCTCTGTTTATCATTCGGAGTACCTGTCTACCTTCTATAGTTTGGTATCTACAGTAAACAACCACAATAACATAATATCTCTGTTTATCATTCGGAGTACCTGTCTACCTCCTATACTTTGGTATCTACAGTAAACAACCACAATAACATAATATCTCTGTTTATCATTCGGAGTACCTGTCTACCTCCTATAGTTTGGTATCTACAGTAAACAACCACAATAACATAATATCTCTGTTTATCATTCGGAGTACCTGTCTACCTCCTATACTTTGGTATCTACAGTAAACAACCACAATAACATAATATCTCTGTTTATCATTCGGAGTACCTGTCTACCTCCTATAGTTTGGTATCTACAGTAAACAACCACAATAACATAATATCTCTGTTTATCATTCAGAGTACCTGTCTACCTCCTATAGTTTGGTATCTACAGTAAACAACCACAATAGCATAATATCTCTGTTTATCATTCGGAGTACCTACCTGTCTACCTCCTATAGTTTGGTATCTACAGTAAACAACCACAATATTACATAATATCTCTGTACATCATTCAGAGTACCTGTCTACCTCCTATAATTTGGTATCTACAGTAAACAACCACAATAACATAATATCTCTGTACATCATTTAGAGTACCTGTCTACCTCCTATAATTTGGTATCTACAGTAAACAACCACAATATTACATAATATCTCTGTACATCATTCGGAGTACCTGTCTATCTCCTATAGTTTGGTATCTACAGTAAACAACCACAATAGCATAATATCTCTGTTTATCATTCGGAGTACCTGTCTATCTCCTATAGTTTGGTATCTACAGTAAACAACCACAATAGCATAATATCTCTGTACATCATTCGGAGTACCTGTCTATCTCCTATAGTTTGGTATCTACAGTAAACAACCACAATAACATAATATCTCTGTTTATCATTCAGAGTACCTGTCTACCTCCTATAGTTTGGTATCTACAGTAAACAACCACAATATTACATAATATCTCTGTACATCATTCGGAGTACCTGTCTACCTCCTATAATTTGGTATCTACAGTAAACAACCGCAATAGCATAATATCTCTGTACATCATTCGGAGTACCTGTCTACCTCCTATAGTTTGGTATATACAGTAAACAACCAAAATAACATAATATCTCTGTACATCATTCGGAGTACCTGTCTACCTCCTATAGTTTGGTATATACAGTAAACAACCACAATAACATAATATCTCTGTACATCATTCGGAGTACCTGTCTACCTCCTATAGTTTGGTATATACAGTAAACAACCACAATAGCATAATATCTCTGTACATCATTCAGAGTACCTGTCTACCTCCTATAGTTTGGTATCTACAGTAAACAACAACAATAGCATAATATCTCTGTTTATCATTCGGAATACCTGTCTACCTCCTATAGTTTGGTATCTACAGTAAACAACCACAATAACATAATATCTCTGTTTATCATTCGGAGTACCTGTCTACCTCCTATACTTTGGTATCTACAGTAAACAACCACAATAACATAATATCTCTGTTTATCATTCGGAGTACCTGTCTACCTCCTATACTTTGGTATCTACAGTAAACAACCACAATAACATAATATCTCTGTTTATCATTCGGAGTACCTGTCTACCTCCTATACTTTGGTATATACAGTAAACAACCACAATAACATAATATCTCTGTTTATCATTCGGAGTACGTGTCTACCTCCTATACTTTGGTATCTACAGTAAACAACCACAATAACATAATATCTCTGTTTATCATTCGGAGTACCTGTCTACCTCCTATAGTTCGGTATCTACAGTAAACAACCACAATAACTCTACGGTGAAATAAATACAGGGCAATTAACAATTTATCATTCCACTTTAGCACCTGCATTCTGAAAGCCACGAGGAACCCATCGCCCAAGTATTATCCACCGTAGCCACACGAGAATCTGCAATTTTCTCCCTATTTCACAAAAACATTTTTATCACCCCACACCAAGAGGATAAAATAAATTCTCCGTCCTCACCATTTCCTACTTTGAGAAACACAAATAAAAAAAAACAACATTAAAACAGAATGACACGAATTTTTATTTGAAAACATAAATTTTATTTTCTCATAAACATAAAATTGTAATCTAAAGGCGTTTCACAGTTAGTTTCTGGAACCATATGACGCTACAATAACGGAGAATTTGACTAATAGAACATTGTAGAGGCAGTGAGTATACTAAACTTACTATGTACATATTTTATAGCTGATAAATGCGTTAAACTAGTCGCCTCGAGCTATGGTGTAAGTTTTATGTTGAATGAATTGATTGAACAGGGTATTTACAAAGTTTATGTTCATTTTATGTTCAATAGAATGAACATCATTGACCAATGACCATTCCTTCATATTCTCAATAGAAGAGGATTCTCTTGGTGAAAGCTAGTTATAAGCATTTCTATAAGAATTTATTGGATGAATTCTTTCAAAGGATTGATTTAAAAATATTGCAGCGGGAATAGAAAATATTTCTTTAGACAGAAGGCTAAGTAGTCTGAAGTATCTAGACTATCAACAAAAACAGCCTTTTTCCCAAGAGATATTTAACTTATTTCTATGGAATGTAATGTACGAAAATGATACTAGATATTCATAGAAAAGATGATTAGCTGAGAAGTAATTTAATGAGACTTTAACAGACGTATTTATGAACAGATAATTTTGTCTGAGCAATGTCTCAAGCAAGGTATTGGCCAATAATACTAAAGGAAACCACTCTTGAGACATTACTCAGGCGGCGTTTTCTGTTTATAAATACGGCTGTCAGATAAAAATGAAAGTGAATGAACTATCAAAATGTATCTAGTCTTTGGTCAAACTACCACTGAGATCAGAGAGGGAGGAAAAGATAATATGCATAAATTGAAAATAGAAAATGGCAGCCAGTTTAGAAGAGAATCACAGAAAATCAGTTCAGAGGTAGGACTTGAAGATGATATTTACAAGTTGATTTATGGATGGAATGATCTAATACTGGAAGAACTGATGGTAGGACCAGGTGTTTCCGGAAGGGCTGTAGCTAGGAGCCACGCTGGCGCCAATCTGGTTGTTCTGAGGGAAAGCAGGCTCCTCGGGTTCTGTGAGGTAGCTGGGCAGCTCTGGACGGACGTAGATCTTTCTGGAGTAGAAGTTCTTGGGTTTCACCTGCGGGGTGGAGTAGATGTTGTTGTCAGCGTATGGCTGCGTGGGGTAAGGCAACGGCTGCTGGTAGGCAGAGCTCACAAGAGGTCCCTCACAGATAGTTCCTTGCACGGCGGTCTGAATGGGAACTCTGAAGATTCTGAAGTTGACATCGTTGAAGTTCAACTCGGACTCAAGATGGATGGGCATGCGGTCTGAGATCACCCATATGTCATCGCCCACGACTTTCACATCACTGGGGAAGATGAGAGCTTCGTTGTCCACGTCAACATGTCCGATGTACTCCGGCCTGTAGGGGTTGAGGGAGTTCCAGCAGCCCACAGCGTTGCGGTCGATGAGGTTGAAGAAGAGGATTCCGTTGTGGTCCATCACGTGCGAGGTCAAGTGCCCGTCCAGGCCTCGCTCACCAAGCTTGACGAACTCGTTGTAGCTGTCGGCAGATTCCGCAAGAGTTTTGTTTCTCAGGACGCGGGTGGAGACGGCAAACTCGGAGTGGGACGCGATGGGATGGAAGAGGAGGTTCTTGAAGCCGTCAGCCTCGGAGGCGTCAGAGTGATACCGAAGATGCCCTCAGGGAACCAGTGGAAGGTGAGACCTCCAATGTTGAACTCTCCTGTGAACAGATGAAGCATAGATATACATAAGTAGGTATATTCTTGAGAAAGGCTCATGGCACATAGACACAAGAAAATCAATAATGTTTTGTTTTCTGATAGAGGTGCTTCATTTTCATTCCTAATTTTTTAATCTAAAATCAGTTAAAAATAAAAGTTAAAAATGTTATCATAAAGCAAACTGGAAGAAACTTTGAATTTAATTTTATTTAATTATTAATCCACCTGGATCAAGCTCGATTTATAAATAATAATAAAAAAAAACCAGATGAGATACTTCAAATATCGTTTTGAAGAATAAATTGATTACAAAAATACTTCTCATTAATCTCATTGTAATGTATACTTCTCATTAATCTCATTGTAATGTATACTTCTCATTAATCTCATTGTAATATAATGCTAATGGCTTATTCTATTTGGTTTTCTATTACAGGTAAATACTGTAAACAGTTATCAAGCTTGTATAAATGATGGATATTAAAATAAATTAGTTATCTCAAAGAAATGAGTCAGTATTCAGTAACTTGTCAAATGACATTACACTCTAACTTCTTAGACTTTATACAAACATCATTTACCGTCTCATAACACAGTAGTATTGCAGTTATTTTGTTTTATGTCAGCTACATGGGGAATGTGCAGATTATTTTGTCTAATAGTAGTATTCTAATGGGTTTAATAATATACATCATTGCTTTGAAAATGTATATTATGTTCTGAGTTGGAATGATAATAACCGACAGATTGACAGATAGACTTGAAATCAATATTTCCCCCATTATAAATCTCAAATATACTAATTTAAATCTCATGGTTAGACTTCTTGGTCAATGTCAACATTCTTGTCTTCGTAACCCACAACTTCTTCGTATTCCTCTCAGCCACATGTCAATCTCTGACCGCTCTTACAGTTTCAATTATGTATTTATGTTGTGTGTAAATTTAATTGTACAAATAAAGGCCTTTTACATTACATTACATTATAAATTATACCATGTGCATAGTTTTTATTATTGATCCTAAATAAGTTTTCAAGTTCCTCTCCGTGAATATCTCAGTTTTTAAGAAATCAAAATAAACATAAAAAATTGAATGTTAAATTTAGATTCTGAATCAAAATTATGCAATATCTCAGGCAAGATATCCAATATAATTTCACTGGAAATATCTTGGTTTTTTTATAACATGACAGAGGATACACATTTCTTGGATACATAATTATTGGTCTTGATCAAGTTTACTCAAATCTAAGTATAATCCGTATGTTAAACAAAATATACACTGTATATACCTACATTTGTTATGTACAACAAGTCTAGGACAAAGTTAGTCATCATCAAAGTTTTATAGCTATTTTGATGTTCTCATCTATGTTCGTTTCTAAGTTCTTCTAGTTACACTACATATAATTTGTACATATAATGCACAAATTGCTTTGGTAATTCACTGCTAATGATATCAAAACAACAACTTTACGAATGAGAGCAAGGTGATGTTTCAATGTTACTCTGCAAATGAAGGAAAAAAGAAATTTATATCTTTGAACCTTGAGGGCAAAACCGGTTCTTTTCAGCTATATTGCTTATTGTGGGTTGTAAGCCTGTCAGATTTTAGAGAAATCCACCCCACAGAGCATAGACTACCCATGTCAATTTGAACCACAACTAGGTATTTAATAATTGACCAATCATCAGGATTCTGTAAATTTGAAGGCTTCATAGATTGCTGATTGCGGCGTTTTGCACAACTACATACGACTACTTAACCCTGTCCAGCCTTACTAATGTAATAATGAGATATTGCAAATATAAAAGCGAGTTGAAAAATGTTAATCATTAATGTATAAGAGGATTTAAGACCATTATCTTCAATTGTATACATTGTATATCTATACTTATATAAGAGAGTTTCACTCACTCACTGACTGACTCACTCACTGATTTTTTCGAAATTCCCACTACAACACCTGCCATTGGCGAAAAAGGATTTTTTGCTTTCACGGCCATTTTTTGCTAGTATATTTATAATCGTATACTTTGGAATACCTCCTTAAATGTTTTATTTTGTCTAGTATGTACTTTACTCTCACAAAAAAAAATTAATAAACTAACAAAAAGTACAATAACTGTCCTACCGAATTGAGTGTCTTTACATCGAAACGATTTTTCAGATTGTTTGTCTGTTTGGAACCCGGTAATAGAAAAAAAAAAATAGTATTTAAAAGTGCTTCAATTATTATAAGATTACCCAGACAGCACGGCAGTTGACTTCCAGTCTGGATTTAAGGTGGAAATATCCAGGTGTATAAAGTCAACTGGACCTCCAACCGTCCCGACAGCTGGATTTTTCCATCATGGATTAAATCAGTTGACCAGCCACCTGGATATTTCCAACAAAAATCCATCTAGACTCAGTCACCTGGGCAGTCAGCTGGAAATATAACGACTCTCTCCAGCTAGGACATGAGTAGAATTTAGTCAGTTGACCAGTCAGCTGGAAATGTTCCATATTTTTCCAGTTTACATAAAACGCGTCCTTTGTTGAAGACGCCATCTTTGATCTGTCGTAATTTCAGAAATTGTGATATTGGTGATTGTAAATTGTTTTAAATAATTAATAATTCTTTTAAATATTAGGTATTTTATTTAGTTTTGAACATTTTTAAATACAAATATCATTTTATTTAGTTTTGATCTTTTTTATAACTACTGGAAGTGTTTAGATAAAACTCGTAGATAAAACTCGTCCTTTGTTGAAGGAAATTCAGAAATTGTGATATTTTTGTGACAAATTGTGAATTGTTTTAAATAATTAATAATTCTCTTAAATATTAGGTATTTTATTTAGTTTTGAACATTTTTAAATACAAATATCATTTTTTACTTTGTCTTTGTGAAGAAAGAGGACAATCATAGTGTTTACTTTGTCATTTCTGAACTCCAAATTTGCTTTCGAGATGTTTCAAAAAATAGTTCTTTAGTTTATCTAAATCGTGACAGAAGAAAGAGGACAAGAAGCAGTTAATACTGGATCACCTTTTTCATCTGACAATAACCATCCATTTCTAGAGACATCCACTTGGACCCTAACGAACTTTCTGCACTCTCCTGTTCCTGGACCTTCAGTGGGATTAACACCTTCAGTTCACTTGGAATCATACCAGCTACCCATATTAATCTCACCTAGCCTAGCCAAGCCAAAGTAGGACCATGAATGCTAGTCTCATGTGTTAAGGGAAACAGAATTTTTTATGCTCAAGATCTCTTGACCATAGGTTGGCTAAAAAAAGGTTCTGGTTCAAGCAAAGAAACAGCTGAATGCATAGTGCTAGATAGTGAAATTTTTCACTCTGTGGATTTTATTTAGATGTACAATACATATTATTATAAAATGAATATTTCACTGATAGGTGGTTCTGCCACACTAAAAAAATATGTTTAGGTACTTTGTGACATGCTTCCTGATTACTTGATTTAAAATTAATTGGCCAATTTACTGTGCACTGTTCATAATAACAATAATAACTATTGTGCTCTCTCTACCACCTTATTACTATGAAGGCCCTTAAATTTTGAGTTAATTTTATATCTATTTAAAAAAAGTGTTCCACACTATTGTGTTTTATAATTTCACTAGTCTTAACTAGTCAATTTTGTTTTAATTTAAGTATAACAATGTTTTTTGGTTATAATTCTCAAAGCAAACAACCCAGCAATTCTAATTAGCCACAGCAGTACATAAATTGTCATGAAGGATTACAAATACATAATAACATTCACTAATCCATGTTCAACCCCGTTAGACATTGCTTAACTTTTGCAATTTCATGAAAACTGGTGTATTCCATGCCCCATCTTCATTTTCTGCTGGCTATTAGTTTATTTCTTTGTTATTTTTGGTTTCTCAAAAGAAATATATTTTCATTTACATAGTATTATTATTTTATTGTGATTATGTACATGGTATGAGCATATTTTATAATTGGATATCATTATTTTATTTCTATACTAGCTAAAACCTGGCATTTTGTCACCATTAAGGTTTTTTCTCATGGCCGGTGTCCCAATAAAAATAATAATAACACTTTTAACTGGAAGGTAACCACCAGGTAAGGTTAAAGGTTATGCTCAAAGCTTTTCTACCACCTAACCCTCAGAGTCTTATTATTATGTGGTCACAACCATAATGAGGAAAAAATTGAAACAACGGAACCCTACGCTAGGTTGATTATCTGACTAGCGCATTAATCACTTGATTACCAGTGCACTTGAAAATTGTATTAGATATTTTAATTTTGATAATTTTCTAGTATGTTGAAGGTGGCTTAGGGGGGTGAACTCTCAGTGAGAGTACCGTTTGGTATTGTAACCCCAAGAGGACATAGTCAGCCAGACATGCATAACTTTGAGTTTTATATATAGAGATTATACCTACTTAGGAAATACTTTACATTGGTACAAGGTCTTGTGACATGATGGAAATTTGATAGTGCATTTTACACTTTTGGGACAATTTTTTTTAATAATAAACACTCTTATTGTAAAAATATAATAATGTTAAAGAGTCTTATTTGAATTGTGTTGTTTAAAACAGATTAGTTATTTTCTTTTTCTTTCCAAATTTCTATATAAAAAAATTATACTCAAAATTTTGTGTGTGTACGTGTTAAAAAAACCTATTTAAAATTTATTACTTTATTTTTATACAAAAAAAAAAATATTCTTCATGAGATTTGAATGCATGGCCTCTAAATTAAATAACTGAAATTGAATTTATGCCTAATATACATTTGTTTCTAGTATTTTTATTACTATTATTATTTGAAAAAAAAAGGCATATAATGGGATTCGAACCCACAACCTCAAAACCAAGAGCGTAGCATTTGATTATTATGTAGTAAATGTACAGTATAGGTAAATAGGTATGTCAACATTGTGGTAGTGAGTTACTACCCATCCACTAGAGAGCGCTACAAGTAGCTGGAAATAAGTGGAACAAATCCAGTTGACTTTGGGCAACTGACTTCCAGTTAAAAGTTGGGTTACTTTCCAGTTCATTTCCAGTTGATTTCCAGGTGGAGGTCAGGTGGAAGGTGGAAATCTCCAGCTGATTTCCAGGTGGGCAAGTAGACTTTTTCCACCTAACAGTATGGTATACATCCAGTTGACTGTGCTGTCTGGGTATGTTCATATGAGTTCAGGAATTTGCTCTCTAGTTTCCTGTCAGCATTGTCCAACCCGGGGTCGTGTACGGTACCTTATGTGATCTTTTAATTATCAGATAACTATTGCCTTCTTATATTTTATTTAGAAAAGATTAAAGATTCGAAATAAGTAGCCCGTTCCAGAAACACTCAGTTCCAGAAGAAACACATAATCTCCAAATCCCCCTTTCAACTGTCACACAACACACTCTGATTGGTTCATTTGAACACAAAAACCAATCAGGGTGCGTTGTGTGGCGGTTAAATGGATATTTGGACATTTTAAGAGTGGAGTGTTTCTGAAACGAGTTTGAGAATGCCTAGGGCATTAACTTCGCCCCGGATTACAAAACATTTGTAATTAAAAATTAATATTGATCTTTATTTCTTTTTGTACATACTTCTAAGTTTTTTTTTTAACTTATTGTTATTATTTATTTATTTTTTTTGATGATTGTTTTGTAAAAAATAAAATAAAGTGTAAATAAATAAATACATAGTTATTACAAAACCGAGCACTCGACTCACCCAGCAGTGGGTCGGGGAAGAAGAACCCATGGCTGGCTCGCCAGGACGTGTTCTCCGCCCACGAATAGCTGAGCAGCCCATAGGCCAGCTCATCGGACGCGTACAGGAAGGTGTCCTCGCAGGAGCTGCCCACGTCCACGGCAATGTTGGCTATGAAGGTGCCGGGCAGGATGTCTGCGGGACGGAACTGGTACTTGCGGAGGCGGGTGTCGGTCTTCAGGTCAAACACGTGGATGGCGTACGGGCAGATCTGTTTGGTGGTGTTGCCTGCGGGAGAAATTTAAATAGAATTCGCTATTTATTTGTGGTGCATATCTTAACACTTTGAGCCCCAGAGCTAGGATCGGCGAGTGAGCACGAGGGACCACAAATTTCAGAACCCAACACTGATACATTGCTCCCAAGGACCACTAGAACCTGTTCCCTATGAGATACACATAGAAACGAATACCATAGGAAGTACTCATGTCTTCCAAGTAAAGGAAGGTCGTGAATACCATATAGAGTACACAAGTCTACAGTGAAATTTTGGGTGAGAGTCATATGTGGTACTCATGTCCTTTGTGAAATGTCAGCTGAGGGTCATATAATATGGTATTCATGGGCTCAAAGTGATAATATACAGGGTGTCCCGTATACAGATGCAAATATTTTGAGGGTAGGTTTTAGCCCACCGTGGACTATCATATGAGCGAAACTTGCAGTGGGGCATTTTGCTTCGTTAAAGAGTTATGGCCAAATCCCTGTTTTTCCCACAGGTCTAGAGGTCACTTAGATCGATGCACGTTTTTAAAGAAATCGTAGCCGGTAAGTAATTTTTGACTTCATGTATGGATAGTCATGCATATTTCCCTTGAAATGCAGTTGGTTGCATGAAAAAATATTGAAAGACCAGAGAGATATTTAATCATAAGTTCAATATTTTTCTAAAACTCGATTTTTCCCTGTTTTCCCTTTCGTGAATTTAGAGTACTTCTACAATTGCAATTCTGCGTATCACTAGGTAAAAAAATACCCTTTGCTATTTTGTTACAATAAATACAAAGTTCTTTCAGACGCGTGAAGGAACGAATGAGATACGCCTTATCAAACGGCACCAGAAGGAGAGAAACACATCTTTCAAATTTTGAATCTGGGCGCTATTGCATTTTGAAGAACACTCGATGCCTGAAGCGGTCTGTGTGACTATTTTTGTGCCAACTGCAAGTTATAAATGAAAATTTTCTGAGTTCTATTAACCAACTATATCAATCAAATGTAATAGTTAAAATAACAAGGCGATCAATTTGTTCGGTGGAAGAGAAAGCCACAAGCTTTAAACCTCGCCCTTGGTTCGCTACATATTCTTTTGGGTTCTTTTCATTTCATGTCCTGTGTTGCAGAATGTATCATGTTTGTAGTTTATCAATAAACTACAAACATGTATCACTGTATCACCACCCTTGATCAGTCTTTGTTTATATTTATTTCACAAATTGTTACCATGTTCATTGTAAAAAAAAAAAAAAAATGTAAATAAAGCTTGGTCCAATTGTTTATAAAATAAAAATAAAGTATTAATAATAATAGTAACCTTAAGGTTGGATGTTCGAGTTTTACCCAAGGTTAATTTTCGGCACTATTTGTTATGTTTTTGATATCATGATTGTGATAAACACAAAAATGATATTTTTAATTTTACTTCTAAAAATAAAATCATAATTTTTGTTGGTAGCGCAGAGTCTTTCTCCATGTGTATTCTTTTTCCATATAATTACACCACTGGTTGCTGCTTTCGTTGCAGCCTCTCTCATTTTTCCTCATGATAACCCTGTGATTCCGTAACCCCATTCACATAAAAGTTCACACCGACCGACCACTGTGAATGATCAATTTCCCTCTGTTAAACATCCCAGAGCAGTGTATTTATACCTCAAATTACGCGCCAATTCTGTTAAAATTCAGCCAACTTTGAATTTTCCATCATGATTCAGAAGTGTTTTTTTGAGCTTTGTGTGTACTGCGTTCCATGATCTTTAAAGTAGTATAAATGAGCTTTCTTTTTTATAAAACTAAACATAATAGGGTATTTTTTTAACTAGTGATACGCAGAATTGCAATTGTAGAAGTACTCTAAATTCACGAAAGGGAAAACAGGGAAAAATCAAATTTTAGAAAAGTATTGAACTTATGATTAAATATCTCTCTGGTCTTTCAATATTTTTTTATGCAACCAACTGCATTTAAAGGGGAAATATGCATGACTATCCATACATGAAGTCAAAAATTACTTACTGGCTATCATTTCTTTAAAAACGTTCATCGATCTAAGTGACCTCTAGTCCTGTGGGAAAAACAGGGATTTGGCCATAACTCTTTAACGAAGCAAAATGCCCCACTGCAAGTTTCGCTCATATGACAGTCCACGGTGGGCTGAACCTACCCTCAAAATATTTGCATCTGTATACGGGACACCCTGTATAAATGTCAAAGTCACTGACTGACTGATCATCGCTCTACAGCCCAAACCGTAATACCTAGCGATCTGAAATTTGACACAACAGTCCTTGCATACTGAATACGTGCAATAAGAAAGGATTTTGCAAAAGTCGAAACCGTTCCATAGATAGAGCCCTAAAAGTGCACTTTTAGATCGTGGCGAAGCACGGGTTAACTGTTAGTATAACTATAAAGTTGAAAAAGAACACTTTAATATAATAGAAGATAGATAGACTATTTATCTTTTAGGAAGGATTAAATCAATAAATATATAAATAAACCTTTTTTGGAACAATAATGATACATACATCATGAAAGTATATATCAGAACGAAAGTTCCAGAAGAAACACATAATCTCCCTTTCAACTGTCACACAGCACACTCTGATTGGTTCATTTGAACACAAAAACCAATCAGGTTGCGTTGTGTGGCGGTTAAATGGATATTTGGACATTTTAAGAGTGGAGTGTTTCTGAAACGAGTCAAAAACATTTTTCTGTACCACTAGAGAATGCCTAGGGCATTAAGATGAAAAGTATATATCAGAACGACGAAATTCAGCTTTTTTTTTGTTGAGGTACTTAGGAGAATGATTAAGAAGAAAAAAACTACCCAAATTACCTCTACCATGGGGTGTGGGATTTCCACCCACTAAAAACCTAGTTCTTCAATAAGCGACTGTGCTTGGAACTGAATTTTTATTAATTATTCCAAGAACGTCTACTTAGAACTCTGTGTAGCTCTTCCATTACTCTCTGTCACTTGGATTGCTATTTATTTATTAGGTACATTTAGTTTTCGCCAATGGTCATTGATCACATCAAAGCAGCACTCAATTTTCCTCACGAGGTATGAGTATACCTTGAACATACGCACTGAGCCGAAGAAATTTTGCCCCGCTGGGATTCGAACTGAGGCCACCGTGCGTGGTTGGGTGCTACAGCACTCGGTCATAGTGAATTGTTGACTATTTATCTTAAGGGAAGATATTATTTTATTGTACCTATTTTTAAACGAATTAGATGTTTATTTCTGTCTCTTTTTAGTGGCACTTAAATAAAGACGTGTCTCGTACTGTCAGGTAAGACTGTCTTGAGATAATTAAATTTTACCATTTCCGAATTTAATCCAACTTCCTTGTTTATGAGATAAATATAATTTATGTTTATGTGAGACGTTGTTTGTAAATTTGGTATTCCATTGAGACCACATTGAAACATGCGACATAATTAGAACGCCTTCTGAAGTAGAATGCCTTCAAATCTTCTGAAGCATGATCCAGAAATCCAGTCGAATTTGACATATATTTTCCACGTTTTTTTACGGTTGGAATGATTTGAAGGTTGCTTTATGTTTGCATTCTATATGTATTATATATTTTGCCAAAGAGTTTTTTCGACTTAACACTGTAGAACAAATGAAAATTTATAAACAAATTTAGTAATTTATTTGGCTAGGTCTCTACAAAATAAATTTATTGTTTTCATTTTGGTAAAAAAAAATATATTTTTGCTTCGATTTCAATTATTTTCATATTTCTGGGAGTTTCATAACCTCCTGTTACTTTTTTCTTCTTGTAGGTATACAAGAAATTGTATAATTTTATATAGATATTGAGTTTCTATATTTTCAATGGAGTATAAAGATGAAGTCTTTCTGGTGATAATACATGAGTAATTAAAAAATGGAGTTCCAAAAATTATGATTAAACTTCCCCAAAAAAGCCAAACAACATCAACACCTCAAGTAGAAACCACCGTAAGTTTTAACTTCGAATAATTACTATTTTATGCCATTTTCCGAAATATTTTTTAGAACAAATAAACAAAAATGTATAAACAAAAAATCCTGTTCGTTATTCGACCCTGGGACTTTTATTACCATTTAACTTAGCCCTCCCTTTCTGTAAGAGAAAGTAAGGGGTTGTGTTGGGACATGGTAGAACTTATTAGATGCCTCATGCCTTTTATTTCTGAATTTCCTTTGGGAAATGAAGATAACTTTTAAAATTTTGGCAGAAAAAAGAAATCAACAGGGCCTATTTTTTGTTTTTTTATCACTTTTTGTCAACCTAATATGTTTATTTTTCTCATTTGTTTTTTATATTGGGTTTGAAGGCATTTTGATTTCAATGGTTATATTAGTTGTTGATCGATATGGCGGCGGACTTGTAATCTGGAGGTCGGTGGTTCAAGTCCCAAGTTAAGCAAATATTTAGTAAAATGAGTGATTAGTAGTGATATCACAAGAGAGATTAACACAATTACGACAGCTCTCTTTTTTTTTCAGGGATGTCGCATCCATGGCATTTATTTTATCCATTCATGCTAAGTTCTGTTTTATAGGGACAGTACTTTCACTCATCATTGGTTGAAAAATTGCGCAGCTGCTCAAATTAACCTAGCAGAGTTCGAGTGAAACAGTAGAACTTGTATAGTCATACAATAAATACATAAAAAAAATATCGTTTTTTTTTATCATAATTGTGAAATCACAACTACTCAAACTCCCTTTATCAAAAAATTGCTTAACTTGGGACTTGAAGCACCGACCTCCAATTACAAGTCTGCCGCTTATCGATCACGCTACTGAGGTCGGTGTCATACCATAAATACATTTAAACCAAATCCACTTCATCTTCATTTTAGTCAATGGGTCAAAACGAGCGTACTAGATTTTATCCCTTACAAAGAACTGTAAACATATTAGGTAATTTAGAATACATTTTTTCTGTCGGCTCGGGAGATCGAACTCGGGACCTGCCGCATGGAAAGCGAGTGATTAACCTATGAGCTAATTGTGGGCTTTAATGTATTAACAAATTCATAATGTTGGCATGATGAGCTTTTTTTATTTAATCTTAGCGACGCCGACGCGACACGACCGTATAAAGAAGATACTATTCTAATTCGACAAGACTTACTTTACTTATTCCGTGTAATTTGCGCATTAATTTAAGCATCATTTTCATAAAAGCCATAAAATTAGATCTCTTAATACATACCCGGATAAGTTTTATTACTTACCGAATGAATAATTTACTATATGATCACAGTTTTACCTTCAATTACCTATTTAACTACATAGCCCAGTCGTCAATTATTAAAAAAAAAAAAAAAAATTGAATCAGTATAAACAGAAAAGTGAAATAAGTAATCTGTTAACTATTCGCGTGAGGTGTTGCCGATACTTACCACCACAACCTAGTACTTACACTTGCGTGAAGACTCACCTAACTTACCATTACTCACGAATAGTTTACCATTACCAGGGTCACGGAACTGAAATTTTACAGTCCCACTTGCTAGTTTTTAATGAGAATGAAGACCTTGTGATATTTTTCATATCGGTATTGAAATTCTTCGATTTTGTATACAAATTCCACTATTCAGTTGGAAATTTAGTTAGTTAGGAATTCATATCTATTTATCTAACTTTAGGTATCTTTATTTTCATGTTAACGTCGTGATTGAAGTTAAATCATAACCTTAACATTCGTAATAGAACATAATGTTACTTTTTTTACAAATTACCTATTTATTCGTTTTAAGTTTTATATCCATTAAATTAGATCTAATGTCTCCTACCATATTGAAATAAATTAATTTTGTACAAATTACCTATATTTTTGTTCAAGTACAGGCGAAGTACTATCTTAAACCATGTTACAATCAAAGTATTAATTTCATATTCTTGGAACAAATTAAAAAAGGTATCTAAACTAAACACGTAGATCGCACCTCAGTCAATGATGCACTAAGATATCGTACTTTGTAAAAAATGGAGATCTAAATATAATATGTTGTTATAGAACATAATGTTAGATAGCCATCTAATACTGGTACCGTTAACATCAAAGTTGAAAGCTCTCCAAACTGAAAATTTGCTAAATTTATTTTAATACAACTACCCAATTTGTTTTAGAAATCATATTATACACTAAGATTTATTTTAAGACTAATAACACTATTTTATACAATTTCCATCATGTATAAAAAAGAAAGAAATTGTTAATTCCTCATCTTGTTTGTGCTTTGGTTGCAAAATGTCCCAACGAATCCCTTGCCCGTACAGTCCCACGAGAACTTTTGTGGATGAGAGAAGGCTCCGAATACACCTCAATAAGAAACATACGGATGAGTTGGTCACTGAATCTGCAAGCAACGAGTCAGTTGATGCTACAGAGTCACTAAGAGCGAAATTGGCTCGTGCTAAATCAAATGTCCCAGTTCTAAGTAGAATACCTAAAGGGGCACGCTATGCAGTTGCAGACAAGCTATGTGCAGTTGTTAAACACTGCATCGAGAGAAACTCTTTGGAAGCATGGACTCAGCTTTTTCTATTTTCATATATCGTTTTGACATCTGACAAAGACAAAAGAAAAACATTAACGACAAAGATCAAGAACAATGTCTCTTCATTTAACCTAACAATAAAAGAGAGAAAAAAGAATTCTCCTGCTTCCCTCTCTCAAATCATCCAGGCTAAAGTAGATGACTTTGACATCCGAGGTGCTGTTCGCGTTCTGAGTTCAGCCGACACACAAGCTCCTCACAATGCAGCAACAGTTGAGGCTCTTAAGGAGAAACACCCGCCTGAATCTCTTGACTTAGTTTATCCCGAGCCTCCTGACGCTCAAATCCCAGTTCTCACTGTTCAAGAGGACAATGTTCTGAGCGCTATAAACTCGTTCCCGAGTGGGTCTTCTGGTGGAACTGATGGTTTTCGGCCGCAATTTCTCAAAGACCTCACGTCTGTGTCAGCTGGCGAGGCAGGTAAACGTGTTCTCACAGCACTTACCCAGTTATGTAACTTTATGCTGTTGGGGAAAGTACATCAAGTTTGCCCTTTTTTGTACGGAGCTCTTTGTGTGCTTTGTTGAAAAAAGGATGGTAGTATCCGACCAATAGCAGTAGGCAGTGTATTCAGAAGACTCGCTGCAAAACTTGCGAGTCGGCACGCCCAAAATCTTCTTGCTGCATATTTCTCACCTAATCAATTAGGTGTAGGTAGGTGTCAACCGTGGCTGTGAAATATCCATACATGCTGCTCGGACCTACCTTGCTGAACTAGAAAGTGTTTTTGAAAATTGATTTTCTAATGCTTTTTAATTGTATTTCACGTGCACAAATGCTTGAACAAGTGAAAGAAAAGACTCCGGACATATTTTCCTTCCTGTATCAATGCTATAGAAGCGTTCACTGTTATTCTATGATAATGAAATCATTTACTTAGAAAGTGGTTGCCAGCAAGGAGATCCCTGCGGAGCAATGTTGTTCTCATTGGCCATCCACCCGACGTTCAGCAGTTGACAACGGAATTAAATTCCTGGTACCTAGATGAATGTGTTCTGGCAGACAATTCAGAAAAAGTCTTAGAGAACTTTGCGAAATTGATTTCCTTTAGTGAGAAGATAGGACTCATTGTCAATACCACCAAATGTGAGCTATTCCTAGGTTCGGATATTGAGAACGCAAATGAAATCATTCATAAATTTTCATCCCTTTTCACCGGGTATTCGCATCATACAGAAATCAGAACTAAATTTGCTTGGCTCTCCGTTATTTGATGAAGGTTTTTCAGACTTTGTTCAACAAAAAGTAGAGAAAATCCAACTCCTGACAAAACGTCTTGAAAATGTCAATGCTCACACCAGTTACACATTATTAAAAAACTGCTTACTAATACCTAAGTTGACGTACCTTTTGAGAACCACTCCATTCTGGAAATTTCAAAATATGATAAATGAAATAGACCTTTTACTCATTGATACATTGAAAGCTATTTTAAATACAGCCCTGACTGGCAACAATGTTCCCAAGCAACGCTCCACCCATTAACTTTGGAGGACTTGGTGTACGGAAGCTTGGTGATTTGGCTCTCCCTGCTTTCCTCAGCCTCTGTCTATGGTGTGAAGGACATGGTCTCCCAAACTCTATCTTTCATGGACCATGAAATTCATATACACCTGCTAGATGGAGCCCTGGAGCTGTGGAGAGAAACCAATGGAGACAATATACCAGAGCAAGAGCAGTTCCACATTCAGAAACAATGGGACCAGACTAACATCAAACGAATCATTTCTGAAAAACTGGTATTTGTAACCCCCCTGGAGTCCGCTCGCTTCTTGGGCTCTTCAGGAAAAAGAATCTGGTGCATGGTTAAAAGC
>JAMCCL010000309.1:0-43261 GCA_024516035.1 Bactericera cockerelli
AATTAAAATAAAATGATTCCTAGCACTTGTTTTTCCGAGACCGAAAACAATTTCCCGAAATCGCAAAATTGAAAAATCATTCCGTTGCTTATCTTAACACAATTGCCATGTATGGAGTAGTTTGACACAGATTACAAAAATGTAAAATAAATTTTCCTACATTGTGTTTTTCCGTGACCCGAAAAACCATATTTCACCCGAAATCTGCAAAATTGAAAAATCATCTCCGTTGCTTAGACTTAGACACATGTATTGCATGTATGGAGTATTACTAATTACAAAAATTAAAATAAATTTTCCTAGCGTTTTTCCGGAGACCGAAACCATATTTCACCCGAAATCGCAAAATTGAAAATCATTCGTTGCTATAGACTTAGGCACATTATTGAATGTGATGTTTTGACCTACAGATTACAAAAATGTAAAATAAATTTTCCTAGCACTTGTCGTTTTTCCGTGAGACCCGAAAAACCATATTTCACCGCGAAATCTGCAAAATTGAAAAATCATCTCCGTTGCTATAGTACTTAGACACATGTATTGCACATGTATGGATGTAGTTTGACCTACAGATTACAAAAATGTAAAATAAATTTTCCTAGCACTTGTCGTTTTTCCGTGAGACCCAAAAAACCATATTTCACCCGAAATCTGCAAAATTGAAAAATCATCTCCGTTGCTATAGTACTTAGACACATGTATTGCACATGTATGGATGTAGTTTGACCTACAGATTACAAAAATGTAAAATAAATTTTCCTAGCTTCGTGTTTTTCCGGAGACCCGAAAAACCATATTTCACCGCGAAATCTGCAAAATTGAAAAATCATCTCCGTTGCTATAGTACTTAGGCACATGTATTGCACTGTTGGATGTAGTTTGACCTACAGATTACAAAAATGTAAAATAAATTTTCCTAGCTTGTCGTTTTTCCGTGAGACCCGAAAAACCATATTTCACCGCGAAATCTGCAAAATTGAAAAATCATCTCCGTTGCTATAGTACTTAGACACATGTATTGCACATGTATGGATGTAGTTTGACCTACAGATTACAAAAATGTAAAATAAATTTTCCTAGCCTTGTCGTTTTTCCGTGAGACCCGAAAAACCATATTTCACCGCGAAATCTGCAAAATTGAAAAATCATCTCCGTTGCTATAGTACTTAGACACATGTATTGCACATGTATGGATGTGTTTGACCTACAGATTACAAAAATGTAAAATAAATTTTCCTAGCCGGTCGTTTTTCCGTGAGACCGAAAAACCATATTTCACCGCGAAATCTGCAAAATTGAAAAATCATCTCCGTTGCTATAGTACTTAGACACATGTATTGCACAGTATGGATGTAGTTTGACCTACAGATTACAAAAATGTAAAATAAATTTTCCTAGCTTCGTCGTTTTTCCGTGAGACCCGAAAAACCATATTTCACCGCGAAATCTGCAAAATTGAAAAATCATCTCCGTTGCTATAGTACTTAGACACATGTATTGCACATGTATGGATGTAGTTTGACCTACAGATTACAAAAATGTAAAAAATTTTTCTAGCTTCGTCGTTTTTCCGTGAGACCCGAAAAAACCATATTTCACCGCGAAATCTGCAAAATTGAAAAATCATCTCCGTTGCTTAGTACTTAGACACATGTATTCACATGTATGGATGGTTTGACCTAAGATTACAAAAATGTAAAATAAATTTCCTAGCACTTGTCGTTTTTCGGAGACCGAAAAAATATTACCGCGAAATCTGCAAAATTGAAAATCATTCGTTGCTAAGTACTAGAAATTATTGCACTGATTATTTTACAAATAAATAATTTCTGCTTTCGTTTGAACCGAAAAACCATATTTCACCGAATTGCAAAATGAAAATCATCTCCGTTGCTATAGACTTAGCACAGTATTGCACATGTATGGATGTAGTTTGACCTACAGATTACAAAATGTAAAATAAATTTTCCTAGCTTCGGTCGTTTTTCCGTGAGACCCGAAAACTATTTCACCGCGAAATCTGCAAAATTGAAAAATCATCTCCGTGCTATAGATTAGCACATGTATTGCACATGTAGATGTAGTTTGACCTACAGATACAAAATGTAAAATAAATTTCCTAGCTTGTCGTTTTTCCGTGAGACCGAAAACCATATTTCACCGCGAAATCTGCAAATTGAAAAATCATCTCCGTTGCTATAGTACTTAGACACATGTATTGCACATGTATGGATGTAGTTGACCTACAGATTACAAAAATGTAAAATAAATTTTCCTAGCTTGTCGTTTTTCCGTGAGACCCAAAACCATATTTCACCGCGAAATCTGCAAATTGAAAAATCATCTCCGTTGCTATAGTACTTAGCACATGATGCACATGTATGGATGTGTTTGACCTACAGATTACAAAATGTAAAATAAATTTCCTAGCTTGTCGTTTTTCCGTGAGACCCGAAAAACCATATTTCACCGCGAAATCTGCAAAATTGAAAATCATCTCCGTTGCTATAGTACTTAGACACATGTATTGCACATGTATGGATGTAGTTTGACCTACAGATTACAAAAATGTAAAATAAATTTTCTAGCTTGTCGTTTTTCCGTGAGACCCGAAAACCATATTTCACCGCGAAATCTGCAAAATTGAAAAATCATCTCCGTTGCTATAGACTTAGCACATGTATTGCACATGTAGATGTGTTTGACCTACGATTAAAAAATGTAAATAAATTTTCCTAGCACTTGTCTTTTTCCGTGAGACCGAAAAACATATTCACCGCGAAATTGCAAATTGAAAAATCATCTCGTTGCTATAGTACTTAGACACATGTATTGCACATGTTGGATGTAGTTTGACCTACAGATTACAAAAATGTAAAATAAATTTTCCTAGCTCGTCGTTTTTCCGTGAGACCCGAAAACCATATTTCACCGCGAAATCTGCAAATTGAAAATCATCTCCGTTGCTATAGACTTAGCACATGTATTGCACATGTATGGATGTAGTTTGACCTACAGATTACAAAAATGTAAAATAAATTTTCCTAGCTTCGTCGTTTTTCCGTGAGACCCGAAAAACCATATTCACCGCGAAATCTGCAAAATTGAAAAATCATCTCCGTTGCTATAGTACTTAGCACATGTATTGCACAGTATGGATGTGTTTGACCTACAGATTACAAAAATGTAAAATAAATTTCCTAGCACTTGTCGTTTTTCCGTGAGACCGAAAACCATATTCACCGCGAAATCTGCAAAATTGAAAATCATCTCCGTTGCTATAGTACTTAGACACATTATTGCACATGTATGGATGTAGTTTGACTACAGATTACAAAAATGTAAAATAAATTTTCCTAGCTTCGGTCGTTTTTCCGTGAGACCCGAAAAACCATATTTCACCGCGAAATCTGCAAAATTGAAAAATCATCTCCGTTGCTATAGTACTTAGACACATGTATTGCACATGTATGGATGTGGTTTGACCTACAGATTACAAAAATGTAAAATAAATTTCCTAGCTTTTTCGTGAGACCGAAAACCATATTCACCGCAATCTGAATGAAAATCTCTCCGTGCTAATATAGACCATGTATGCCATGTTGGATGTGTTACCTACAGATACAAAAATGTAAAAAAATTCTAGCTCGGTCGTTTCCGTGAGCCCAAAACATATTCACCGCGAATCCAATTGAAAAATCATCCGTTGCTAGATTAGCCGTATACAGAGGATGTATTGACCTACAGATCAAATGAAATAAATTCCTAGCTGTTTTTCCGTGAGACGAAAACATATTTCACCGGAATGCAAAATTAAAATCACTCCTTCTTAGATTAACATATGCCATTATGAGATTTGCCTACAATTACAAAAATGTAATAATTCTACTTCGTTTTCCGAGCCGAAAACCATATTCACCGCGAATCTGCAATTGAAATCATCTCCGTTGCTATAGTACTTAGGCACATGTATTGCACATGTATGGATGTAGTTTGACCTACAGATTACAAAAATGTAAAATAAATTTTCCTAGCTTCGGTCGTTTTTTCCGTGAGACCCGAAAAACCATATTTCACCGCGAAATCTGCAAAATTGAAAAATCATCTCCGTTGCTATAGTACTTAGACACATGTATTGCACATGTATGGATGTAGTTTGACCTACAGATTACAAAAATGTAAAATAAATTTTCCTAGCTTCGTCGTTTTTCCGTGAGACCCGAAAAACCATATTTCACCGCGAAATCTGCAAAATTGAAAAATCATCTCCGTTGCTATAGTACTTAGACACATGTAATTGCACATGTATGGATGTGTTTGACCTACAGATTACAAAAATGTAAAATAAATTTTCCTAGCACTTGTCGTTTTTCCGTGAGACCCGAAAAACCATATTTCACCGCGAAATCTGCAAAATTGAAAAATCATCTCCGTTGCTATAGTACTTAGACACATGTATTGCACATGTATGGATGTAGTTTGACCTACAGATTACAAAAATGTAAAATAAATTTTCCTAGCTTCGTCGTTTTTCCGTGAGACCCGAAAAACCATATTTCACCGCGAAATCTGCAAAATTGAAAAATCATCTCCGTTGCTATAGTACTTAGACACATGTATTGCACATGTATGGATGTAGTTTGACCTACAGATTACAAAAATGTAAAATAAATTTTCCTAGCACTTGTCTTTTTCCGTGAGACCCGAAAAACCATATTTCACCGCGAAATCTGCAAAATTGAAAAATCATCTCCGTTGCAATAGTACTTAGACACATGTATTGCACATGTATGGATGTAGTTTGACCTACAGATTACAAAAATGTAAAATAAATTTTCCTAGCTTCGGTCGTTTTTCCGTGAGACCCAAAAACCATATTTCACCGCGAAATCTGCAAAATTGAAAAATCATCTCCGTTGCTATAGTACTTAGACACATGTATTGCACATGTATGGATGTGGTTTGACCTACAGATTACAAAAATGTAAATAAATTTTCCTAGCTTCGGTCGTTTTTTCCGTGAGACCCGAAAAAACCATATTTCACCGCGAAATCTGCAAAATTGAAAAATCATCTCCGTTGCTATAGTACTTAGACACATGTATTGCACATGTGTGGATGTAGTTTGACCTACAGATTACAAAAATGTAAAATAAATTTTCCTAGCACTTGTCGTTTTTCCGTGAGACCCGAAAAACCATATTTCACCGCGAAATCTGCAAAATTGAAAAATCATCTCCGTTGCTATAGTACTTAGACACATGTATTGCACATGTATGGATGTAGTTTGACCTACAGATTACAAAAATGTAAAATAAATTTTCCTAGCTTCGGTCGTTTTTCCGTGAGACCCGAAAAACCATATTTCACCGCGAAATCTGCAAAATTGAAAAATCATCTCCGTTGCTATAGTATTAGGCACATGTTTGCACAGTATGGATGTAGTTTGACCTACAGATTACAAAAATGTAAAATAAATTTCCTAGCACTTGTCGTTTTTCCGTGAGACCCGAAAAAACCATATTTCACCGCGAATCTGCAAATTGAAAAATCATCTCCGTTGCTATAGTACTTAGACACATGTATTGCACATGTATGGATGTAGTTTGACCTACAGATTACAAAAATGTAAATAAATTTTCCTAGCTTCGGTCGTTTTTCCGTGAGACCCGAAAAACCATATTTCACCGCGAATCTGCAAAATTGAAAAATCATCTCCGTTGCTATAGTACTTAGACACATGTATTGCACATGTGTGGATGTAGTTTGACCTACAGATTACAAAAATGTAAAATAAATTTTCCTAGCACTTGTCGTTTTTCCGTGAGACCCGAAAAACCATATTTCACCGCGAAATCTGCAAAATTGAAAAATCATCTCCGTTGCTATAGTACTTAGACACATGTATTGCACATGTATGGATGTAGTTTGACCTACAATTACAAAAATGTAAAATAAATTTTCCTAGCACTTGTCTTTTTCCGTGAGACCCAAAAACCATATTTCACCGCGAAATCTGCAAAATTGAAAAATCATCTCCGTTGCTATAGTACTTAGACACATGTATTGCACATGTATGGATGTAGTTTGACCTACAGATTACAAAAATGTAAAATAAATTTTCCTAGCTTCGTGGTTTTTCCGTGAGACCGAAAAAACCATATTTCACCGCGAAATCTGCAAAATTGAAAAATCATCTCCGTTGCTTTAGTACTTAGACATGTTTGCACATGTATGGATGTAGTTTGACCTACAGATTACAAAAATGTAAAATAAATTTTCCTAGCACTTGTCGTTTTTCCGTTAGACCCGAAAAACCATATTTCACCGCGAAATCTGCAAAATTGAAAAATCATCTCCGTTGCTATAGTACTTAGACACATGTATTGCACATGTATGGATGTAGTTTGACCTACAGATTACAAAAATGTAAAATAAATTTTCCTAGCTTCGGTCGTTTTTCCGTGAGACCCGAAAAACCATATTTCACCGCGAAATCTGCAAAATTGAAAAATCATCTCCGTTGCTATAGTACTTAGACACATGTATTGCACATGTATGGATGTGTTTGACCTACAGATTACAAAAATGTAAAATAAATTTTCCTAGCACTTGTCGTTTTTCCGTGAGACCCGAAAAACCATATTTCACCGCGAAAACTGCAAAATTGAAAAATCATCTCCGTTGCTATAGTACTTAGACACATGTATTGCACAGTATGGATGTAGTTTGACCTACAGATTACAAAAATGTAAAATAAATTTTCCTAGCTTCGTCGTTTTTCCGTGAGACCCGAAAAACCATATTTCACCGCGAAATCTGCAAAATTGAAAAATCATCTCCGTTGCTATAGTACTTAGACACATGTATTGCACATGTATGGATGTAGTTTGATCTACAGATTACAAAAATGTAAAATAAATTTTCCTAGCACTTGTCGTTTTTCCGTGAGACCGAAAAACCATATTTCACCGCGAAATCTGCAAAATTGAAAAATCATCTCCGTTGCTATAGTACTTAGACACATGTATTGCACATTGTATTTATATTTACAAAAATGTAAAATAAATTTTCCTAGCACTTGTCGTTTTTCCGTGAGACCGAAAAACCATATTTCACCGCGAAATCTGCAAAATTGAAAAATCATCTCCGTTGCTATAGTACTTAGACACAGTATTGCACATGTATGGATGTAGTTTGACCTACAGATTACAAAAATGTAAAATAAATTTTCCTAGCTTCGGTCGTTTTTCCGTGAGACCCGAAAAACCATATTTCACCGCGAAATCTGCAAAATTGAAAAATCATCTCCGTTGCTATAGTACTTAGACACATGTATTGCACATGTATGGATGTAGTTTGACCTACAGATTACAAAAATGTAAAATAAATTTTCCTAGCTTCGTCGTTTTTCCGTGAGACCCGAAAAACCATATTTCACCGCGAAATCTGCAAAATTGAAAAATCATCTCCGTTGCTATAGTACTTAGACACATGTATTGCACATGTATGGATGTAGTTTGACCTACAGATTACAAAAATGTAAAATAAATTTTCCTAGCTTCGGTCGTTTTTCCGTGAGACCCGAAAAACCATATTTCACCGCGAAATCTGCAAAATTGAAAAATCATCTCCGTTGCTATAGTACTTAGACACATGTATTGCACATGTATGGATGTGGTTTGACCTACAGATTACAAAAATGTAAAATAAATTTTCCTAGCACTTGTCGTTTTTCCGTGAGACCCGAAAAACCATATTTCACCGCGAAATCTGCAAAATTGAAAAATCATCTCCGTTGCTATAGTACTTAGACACATGTATTGCACATGTATGGATGTAGTTTGACCTACAGATTACAAAAATGTAAAATAAATTTTCCTAGCTTCGGTCGTTTTTCCGTGAGACCCGAAAAAACCATATTTCACCGCGAAATCTGCAAAATTGAAAAATCATCTCCGTTGCTATAGCACTTAGGCACATGTATTGCACATGTATGGATGTAGTTTGACCTACAGATTACAAAAATGTAAAATAAATTTTCCTAGCTTCGGTCGTTTTTCCGTGAGACCCGAAAAACCATATTTCACCGCGAAATCTGCAAAATTGAAAAATCATCTCCGTTGCTATAGTACTTAGGCACATGTATTGCACAAGTATGGATGTAGTTTGACCTACAGATTACAAAAATGTAAAATAAATTTTCCTAGCACTTGTCGTTTTTCCGTGAGACCCGAAAAACCATATCCCCCAAAAAACACTTCGTGTAAAAATAGTCGTCAAGTGTTGGAATGATTAAAAAGAACTGATATCAAAAACGTCAATTTTCTATGTTTGAAGGAAATATTTTTCACGTAATAAGTCTCTTGATAATTCAACCAAAATAATATCCTCACAACAACAATACACCTTTGAGCAAACTTCGATTTGGTATTTTGAGAATTTAACCAAAAAATAGCCACACAACAAAACAATGCTCTTGTAAGAACAATCTTGCATGATTACATAACCACGTCCTTGACTACTGCACACTGTTTTGTTAGCAACGTACTTCACATACATTTCAGAACAAAACAGTGTGCAGTCAAGGACGTGGTTCTGTAATTATGCAAGATTGTTGTTACAAGAGCATTGTTTTGTTGTGTGGCTATTTTTTGGTTAAATTCTCAAAATACCAAATCGAAGTTTGCTCAAAGGTGTATTGTTGTTGTGAGGATATTATTTTGGTTGAATTATCAAGAGACTTATTACGTGAAAAATATTTCCTTCAAACATAGAAAATTGACGTTTTTGATATCAGTTCTTTTTAATCATTCCAACACTTGACGACTATTTTTACACGAAGTGTTTTTTGGGGGATATCACTACTTTTTGATTTAATTGATTTTCATATGATACCTAGATGAAATAAAAACTGGTCAACAATCAACAGATAAAAGAAAAAATACTTTTAATTAAAGGATGTTGATCTTTTAATTCAAGGAGAAAAAAAATGATAGAAAAAAAAACTTTGAAAAGATGCTGAAAGAATATTTCACGGTACTTGCTGGAGAGAGGAGAAATCTTGAGATAACAGGTGTATTCCTTATTGAGTGGCACTAGATAGCGCTCAGCAATTTTGTTGATCTTTTCAAATTTTGAAACCCACTGCTAGATTCATTAATAGAAAAGTACCCCGTTTCAGTATTGTTGGCAATAATTAGAGATGGGTGATACCGAGTATTTCATAGAACCGGTACTTCAGTAATCGATTACATAAAAGTACCGAGTATTTACCGAGGTTCTTTTGTACTTGGTTTTTGAGATTCTGCGAGCGGATGTAAATGGAATAGTGGATTTATAAACAATTGGACCAAGCTTTATTTACATTTTTTTTATATACAATGAACATAGTAACATGGTGAAATAAATATAAACAAAGCCTGATCAAGTGGTGATAATGCCTTCGGCATTCTCTTCAAATCTAAATCTCACAATTTTGCATTCAGAATGTTTACAGGAGACGAATCTCGATTCACAAAATTTGTTGGGTGTTTTAGTTTCAAGTGTTTCAATAGATTAGAAGCTCCACCTCCTATTTTATAACCTGAATTAAATAATGTACATTTCCCTAAACCGTCCAATTGTTTGACAAAGAAGTTTCAAATATGTAGAAGACTTGTTTCTACGAGACAAAAAGAAAAATATTAGGACACCGACAGCCTGAATATTATTCATAGATAATATCGGAATAATGAAGTACCTCTCTCTGCTGTACCCAGTTCTAGAGATGGGTATTTGGGTATTATTGTAATACCGATTATTTCATAGAACCGGTACCCGGTATGGTACCCGGCCTCGGCGTGTAATACCAAGTATTTAATAAAAACGGTACCCGCCTGCTACGTACGATACGTCGGTACTCGGTCCCAGTGTGTAATACCGAGTATTTCATAAAATCGGTACCCAGTACGGTATGCGGATCCAGTGTGTTATACCGTCGCCAGTGTTGTACCCGGTACGGGTACAGGTACCTAGCAAAATTTTGTACCCGGTATGGGTGCGGGTACCTAATTTTATTATGTACCCGGTGCGGGTACTTTTGTAAATGTACCCGGTATTTTTTTGGGTACTTTTCGGGTACGTTATTCTTATCTATAGTAAGTATAGTAATAAAATTTGTCTAAATTATTTTAACTGTGGAGGACAAAGTCTTGTCATTAGAATACCACCTAACAACCAAACTAAATAAAATACCAAATTGATGGTTAGCCTTTAATGAGGTCTTGAACTCCAAGTTCCAGGTTAAAAGTCTAGTAAGCTAGATTTTATTTTTATTTAAAATTACTATTAATGTTAATGTATTATTATAATTATTATTATTATTATTATTATTATTATTATTATTATCATCATCATCATCATCATCATCATCATCATCATCATCATCATCATCATCACAATCAAGAAATAAAAAGATACATTTATTAAAAATAAGGCTTGCACCTTTTTAATTTAAGTATGAATTTGTGAAAAAAAATAACTAAAATGTAGAAAAAATAGTATTCTATCATATAAAACAAATTTGAAGAAAATCGGTTAAGCGGTTTTGAAGATACAAGTGATTTAGTCGAAAAAATCAAAATTGCCAGGTGTATACAATGTGAAACAATCACGAGGAAGTATTGTGTCCATAATTAGCAGTGTTTTTTTTATTTATATTTATAATGTAGGTACATATTTGTAAATTTTGAATGAGATCTATGTAATTTACGATTCATAATACAAAAGCATTGATCAAAATAAATGCTTTATTTAGACTGTCAGTTGTCAGTGGATAGCCTCCGTGGCGTAATGGTTGTAACTACTGCCCGTAGTTCAGACATTTCGAGTTCGATTCCCAGTTGTTGCAGACTTTTCTAATATTTTTTTCCCCTCTAAACACGTGAGTCTGGAATCTACCCAGGCTGGGCGAGTTAAATGTAGGTACCTGGAACGATTCCCAGCGAATGGAGGGTAAAACCCCCCGTCCTGACTAGTTCAAATCAGGACGTTAAAACCAAATACAATCAACTGGTCACAATCGTTTTAAAATGAGTTTGGTGTGATAATTGGTGCTTCTTTTGTGGAACTTCAACCAGTAATAATGAAGAAAAAAACATACCTATTTAATCTTAAAATCCATTAACAATAATTCATTAATAATCAACTAGTGTTTTAACCTTGTATTGAAAAATTAGTTATGAACTCGTTAAATAACGGACAACTTTGTTTAGTGGTTTTGTTTACAATACAATTTTAATTATAATATGTACCTAAGTACATGGTAGGTAGATGGAATTTCGATCTTGGTAAAATAAAGAGGGAAATGAAAGTGCCGAGTCAGCCGAGTATTATTGTATGTTCCGAAATTGCCTCTTACTATGGCTCTAAGAAATGTTGACCCATATATTTGCCTAACATCGAGTTACTAAACATGGTGTCAATTCAGCATAATCAGTTAGTAGGTATAAACAGAAGAAGTGAGACATTATACTAGATAATACATTTAATAATTATAAATTAATAAGCAAGCATATATCCATGGAATATACCCTGAAAATTTCAGCTCGATAGGACAAAAAATGCAACTTATATCATGTTACAATGTTACATACATAGGTAGATGGATAATTAGATTGTGACAAATCAATGTTGATCGAGTTAAACCATAGGTACTCACTTCGTTCGAAATTAAACGGTCATAGGAGGTTGACTCAAACTACCAACTACTGTTTTTTTTTTCTCACGAGAAAACCGGACATCCAAAGTACAGAGTAAAAAAAAAATTATACCTAGCCGGGATTCGAACCCAGGTCACCTTGCAAACTTTGTGTTTTACCTACACCAGTCGACGACCACAGAGACTGCTCAATACATATTATAATTTATCATTGTTTTGATTTATTTTAATCAATATTTTACCTCTTACTGGCCAATATTTTATACACTTCTCATAATATAGACCTAGTTTACCTCTTGATGTAGAAATCTCTGAATGAAGTTATAAAACGTTATTATTCCCTGACCGATAACTTAGTCTGCTGGCAGCTTGGGTGAAGCAAATATGATTGGATCCCACCCATATTTTAAGTTCTATGTGAGGCGAAGATTTTTTGTTACTCTCATAAATCTTATTTCAGTTTTTTATTTTTATGTCTCACACTGTCGCTGATTTTTCTAACATTTTATTTACATCGTAGTATATTTCTGCGTAATTAGACCTTTAGAAAGAAGCTTCAGTCATCAACTTGGGATAAATAGGCGTGGCTCCAGGGTTCATTTTAGATATTCCTTTAGATGGCTTTAAATACTTTTCTACTTGTTTCAACCATCTGAAATTAAGTGATCTCATTCCCTTTGACTAGACCTTTCTAAAAACACCAGAAATACAACTCTAGGATAATAATAGACGGCTCTGGGCTCCATAATAAGTATTCCTTTCAAAGGGTATAACTCAAGTTTGGTCCAGTGTAATACTTTAGTTATATTTTTATATTTTTTCCTATGATAAGGCCTTTCGAAAAATACCACAATCGCAGCTCCAAGATAACCAGGGCGGCTCTGTGCAACTTTCCCGTTTTATTTTAGAAGGCTATATCTCCTATCCTATAAAAAATAAATACTTGAAACTATAAAAGGTATGCAGAGATAAAAATTCCCTTTTCAAAAACGTATCTCACGTCTTTCCACGATAAGCACACGTTGCTGTACCCTTGACAGAAAATTGGTCTGAAAAAAAAAAAAAAAAAAAAAAAAAAAACCCGTATGAATAATTTCATGAAATTCAAGATTTTCGGCGTGGCCAGTAAACGACTTTAACTGTACGTAGGAACCTCGCGCTTTCGTGAAACACAATCTATTTTCGCGTCTCATTACGAATTTGAAATAAAAATTGATAAAAGTTAGCGTTAAGTGGGCGAAAACAATAAAACAAAATACATATAAACTCTGTTTCGTGTTAATATAGGCCGGGTGGCTGGCGCTACTTGACGAGCGCTCGCCTCCCGGCGAGCTTGATTTCACCGCGAAATCTGCAAAATTGAAAAATCATCTCCGTTGCTATAGTACTTAGACACATGTATTGCACATGTATGGATGTAGTTTGACCTACAGATTACAAAAATGTAAAATAAATTTTCCTAGCTTCGGTCGTTTTTCCGTGAGACCCGAAAAACCATATTTCACCGCGAAATCTGCAAAATTGAAAAATCATCTCCGTTGCTATAGTACTTAGACACATGTATTGCACATGTATGGATGTGGTTTGACCTACAGATTACAAAAATGTAAAATAAATTTTCCTAGCACTTGTCGTTTTTTCCGTGAGACCCGAAAAACCATATTTCACCGCGAAATCTGCAAAATTGAAAAATCATCTCCGTTGCTATAGTACTTAGACACATGTATTGCACATGTATGGATGTAGTTTGACCTACAGATTACAAAAATGTAAAATAAATTTTCCTAGCTTCGGTCGTTTTTCCGTGAGACCCGAAAAACCATATTTCACCGCGAAATCTGCAAAATTGAAAAATCATCTCCGTTGCTATAGTACTTAGACACACGTATTGCACATGTATGGATGTAGTTTGACCTACAGATTACAAAAATGTAAAATAAATTTTCCTAGCTTCGGTCGTTTTTCCGTGAGACCCGAAAAACCATATTTCACCGCGAAATCTGCAAAATTGAAAAATCATCTCCGTTGCTATAGTACTTAGACACATGTATTGCACATGTATGGATGTAGTTTGACCTACAGATTACAAAAATGTAAAATAAATTTTCCTAGCTTCGGTCGTTTTTCCGTGAGACCCGAAAAACCATATTTCACCGCGAAATCTGCAAAATTGAAAAATCATCTCCGTTGCTATAGTACTTAGACACATGTATTGCACATGTATGGATGTAGTTTGACCTACAGATTACAAAAATGTAAAATAAATTTTCCTAGCACTTGTCGTTTTTCCGTGAGACCCAAAAAACCATATTTCACCGCGAAATCTGCAAAATTGAAAAATCATCTCCGTTGCTATAGTACTTAGGCACATGCATTGCACATGTATGGATGTAGTTTGACCTACAGATTACAAAAATGTAAAATAAATTTTCCTAGCACTTGTCGTTTTTTCCGTGAGACCCGAAAAACCATATTTCACCGCGAAATCTGCAAAATTGAAAAATCATCTCCGTTGCTATAGTACTTAGACACATGTATTGCACATGTATGGATGTAGTTTGACCTACAGATTACAAAAATGTAAAATAAATTTTTCTAGCTTCGGTCGTTTTTCCGTGAGACCCGAAAAACCATATTTCACCGCGAAATCTGCAAAATTGAAAAATCATCTCCGTTGCTATAGTACTTAGACACATGTATTGCACATGTATGGATGTGGTTTGACCTACAGATTACAAAAATGTAAAATAAATTTTCCTAGCACTTGTCGTTTTTCCGTGAGACCCGAAAAACCATATTTCACCGCGAAATCTGCAAAATTGAAAAATCATCTCCGTTGCTATAGTACTTAGACACATGTATTGCACATGTATGGATGTAGTTTGACCTACAGATTACAAAAATGTAAAATAAATTTTCCTAGCTTCGGTCGTTTTTCCGTGAGACCCGAAAAACCATATTTCACCGCGAAATCTGCAAAATTGAAAAATCATCTCCGTTGCTATAGCACTTAGGCACATGTATTGCACATGTATGGATGTAGTTTGACCTACAGATTACAAAAATGTAAAATAAATTTTCCTAGCTTCGGTCGTTTTTTCCGTGAGACCCGAAAAACCATATTTCACCGCGAAATCTGCAAAATTGAAAAATCATCTCCGTTGCTATAGTACTTAGGCACATGTATTGCACAAGTATGGATGTAGTTTGACCTACAGATTACAAAAATGTAAAATAAATTTTCCTAGCACTTGTCGTTTTTCCGTGAGACCCGAAAAAACCATATTTCACCGCGAAATCTGCAAAATTGAAAAATCATCTCCGTTGCTATAGTACTTAGACACATGTATTGCACATGTATGGATGTAGTTTGACCTACAGATTACAAAAATGTAAAATAAATTTTCCTAGCTTCGGTCGTTTTTCCGTGAGACCCGAAAAACCATATTTCACCGCGAAATCTGCAAAATTGAAAAATCATCTCCGTTGCTATAGTACTTAGACACATGTATTGCACATGTATGGATGTGGTTTGACCTACAGATTACAAAAATGTAAAATAAATTTTCCTAGCACTTGTCGTTTTTCCGTGAGACCCGAAAAACCATATTTCACCGCGAAATCTGCAAAATTGAAAAATCATCTCCGTTGCTATAGTACTTAGACACATGTATTGCACATGTATGGATGTAGTTTGACCTACAGATTACAAAAATGTAAAATAAATTTTCCTAGCTTCGGTCGTTTTTCCGTGAGACCCGAAAAACCATATTTCACCGCGAAATCTGCAAAATTGAAAAATCATCTCCGTTGCTATAGCACTTAGGCACATGTATTGCACATGTATGGATGTAGTTTGACCTACAGATTACAAAAATGTAAAATAAATTTTCCTAGCACTTGTCATTTTTCCGTGAGACTCGAAAAACCATATTTCACCGCGAAATCTGCAAAATTGAAAAATCATCTCCGTTGCTATAGTACTTAGCACATGATTGCACATGTATGGATGTAGTTTGACCTACAGATTACAAAAATGTAAAATAAATTTTCCTAGCACTTGTCGTTTTTTCCGTGAGACCCGAAAAACCATATTTCACCGCGAAATCTGCAAAATTGAAAAATCATCTCCGTTGCTATAGTACTTAGACACATGTATTGCACATGTATGGATGTAGTTTGACCTACAGATTACAAAAATGTAAAATAAATTTTCTAGCTTCGGTCGTTTTTCCGTGAGACCCGAAAAACCATATTTCACCGCGAAATCTGCAAAATTGAAAAATCATCTCCGTTGCTATAGTACTTAGACACATGTATTGCACATGTATGGATGTGGTTTGACCTACAGATTACAAAAATGTAAAATAAATTTTCCTAGCACTTGTCGTTTTTCCGTGAGACCCGAAAAACCATATTTCACCGCGAAATCTGCAAAATTGAAAAATCATCTCCGTTGCTATAGTACTTAGACACATGTATTGCACATGTATGGATGTAGTTTGACCTACAGATTACAAAAATGTAAAATAAATTTTCCTAGCTTCGGTCGTTTTTCCGTGAGACCCGAAAAACCATATTTCACCGCGAAATCTGCAAAATTGAAAAATCATCTCCGTTGCTATAGCACTTAGGCACATGTATTGCACATGTATGGATGTAGTTTGACCTACAGATTACAAAAATGTAAAATAAATTTTCCTAGCTTCGGTCGTTTTTCCGTGAGACCCGAAAAAACCATATTTCACCGCGAAATCTGCAAAATTGAAAAATCATCTCCGTTGCTATAGTACTTAGGCACATGTATTGCACAAGTATGGATGTAGTTTGACCTACAGATTACAAAAATGTAAAATAAATTTTCCTAGCACTTGTCGTTTTTCCGTGAGACCCGAAAAACCATATCCCCCAAAAAACACTTCGTGTAAAAATAGTCGTCAAGTGTTGGAATGATTAAAAAGAACTGATATCAAAAACGTCAATTTTCTATGTTTGAAGGAAATATTTTTCACGTAATAAGTCTCTTGATAATTCAACCAAAATAATATCCTCACAACAACAATACACCTTTGAGCAAACTTCGATTTGGTATTTTGAGAATTTAACCAAAAAATAGCCACACAACAAAACAATGCTCTTGTAAGAACAATCTTGCATGATTACATAACCACGTCCTTGACTACTGCACACTGTTTTGTTAGCAACGTACTTCACATACATTTCAGAACAAAACAGTGTGCAGTCAAGGACGTGGTTCTGTAATTATGCAAGATTGTTGTTACAAGAGCATTGTTTTGTTGTGTGGCTATTTTTTGGTTAAATTCTCAAAATACCAAATCGAAGTTTGCTCAAAGGTGTATTGTTGTTGTGAGGATATTATTTTGGTTGAATTATCAAGAGACTTATTACGTGAAAAATATTTCCTTCAAACATAGAAAATTGACGTTTTTGATATCAGTTCTTTTTAATCATTCCAACACTTGACGACTATTTTTACACGAAGTGTTTTTTGGGGGATATCACTACTTTTTGATTTAATTGATTTTCATATGATACCTAGATGAAATAAAAACTGGTCAACAATCAACAGATAAAAGAAAAAATACTTTTAATTAAAGGATGTTGATCTTTTAATTCAAGGAGAAAAAAAATGATAGAAAAAAAAACTTTGAAAAGATGCTGAAAGAATATTTCACGGTACTTGCTGGAGAGAGGAGAAATCTTGAGATAACAGGTGTATTCCTTATTGAGTGGCACTAGATAGCGCTCAGCAATTTTGTTGATCTTTTCAAATTTTGAAACCCACTGCTAGATTCATTAATAGAAAAGTACCCCGTTTCAGTATTGTTGGCAATAATTAGAGATGGGTGATACCGAGTATTTCATAGAACCGGTACTTCAGTAATCGATTACATAAAAGTACCGAGTATTTACCGAGGTTCTTTTGTACTTGGTTTTTGAGATTCTGCGAGCGGATGTAAATGGAATAGTGGATTTATAAACAATTGGACCAAGCTTTATTTACATTTTTTTATATACAATGAACATAGTAACATGGTGAAATAAATATAAACAAAGCCTGATCAAGTGGTGATAATGCCTTCGGCATTCTCTTCAAATCTAAATCTCACAATTTTGCATTCAGAATGTTTACAGGAGACGAATCTCGATTCACAAAATTTGTTGGGTGTTTTAGTTTCAAGTGTTTCAATAGATTAGAAGCTCCACCTCCTATTTTATAACCTGAATTAAATAATGTACATTTCCCTAAACCGTCCAATTGTTTGACAAAGAAGTTTCAAATATGTAGAAGACTTGTTTCTACGAGACAAAAAGAAAAATATTAGGACACCGACAGCCTGAATATTATTCATAGATAATATCGGAATAATGAAGTACCTCTCTCTGCTGTACCCAGTTCTAGAGATGGGTATTTGGGTATTATTGTAATACCGATTATTTCATAGAACCGGTACCCGGTATGGTACCCGGCCTCGGCGTGTAATACCAAGTATTTAATAAAAACGGTACCCGCCTGCTACGTACGATACGTCGGTACTCGGTCCCAGTGTGTAATACCGAGTATTTCATAAAATCGGTACCCAGTACGGTATGCGGATCCAGTGTGTTATACCGTCGCCAGTGTTGTACCCGGTACGGGTACAGGTACCTAGCAAAATTTTGTACCCGGTATGGGTGCGGGTACCTAATTTTATTATGTACCCGGTGCGGGTACTTTTGTAAATGTACCCGGTATTTTTTTGGGTACTTTTCGGGTACGTTATTCTTATCTATAGTAAGTATAGTAATAAAATTTGTCTAAATTATTTTAACTGTGGAGGACAAAGTCTTGTCATTAGAATACCACCTAACAACCAAACTAAATAAAATACCAAATTGATGGTTAGCCTTTAATGAGGTCTTGAACTCCAAGTTCCAGGTTAAAAGTCTAGTAAGCTAGATTTTATTTTTATTTAAAATTACTATTAATGTTAATGTATTATTATAATTATTATTATTATTATTATTATTATTATTATTATTATCATCATCATCATCATCATCATCATCATCATCATCATCATCATCATCATCATCATCACAATCAAGAAATAAAAAGATACATTTATTAAAAATAAGGCTTGCACCTTTTTAATTTAAGTATGAATTTGTGAAAAAAAATAACTAAAATGTAGAAAAAATAGTATTCTATCATATAAAACAAATTTGAAGAAAATCGGTTAAGCGGTTTTGAAGATACAAGTGATTTAGTCGAAAAAATCAAAATTGCCAGGTGTATACAATGTGAAACAATCACGAGGAAGTATTGTGTCCATAATTAGCAGTGTTTTTTTTATTTATATTTATAATGTAGGTACATATTTGTAAATTTTGAATGAGATCTATGTAATTTACGATTCATAATACAAAAGCATTGATCAAAATAAATGCTTTATTTAGACTGTCAGTTGTCAGTGGATAGCCTCCGTGGCGTAATGGTTGTAACTACTGCCCGTAGTTCAGACATTTCGAGTTCGATTCCCAGTTGTTGCAGACTTTTCTAATATTTTTTTCCCCTCTAAACACGTGAGTCTGGAATCTACCCAGGCTGGGCGAGTTAAATGTAGGTACCTGGAACGATTCCCAGCGAATGGAGGGTAAAACCCCCCGTCCTGACTAGTTCAAATCAGGACGTTAAAACCAAATACAATCAACTGGTCACAATCGTTTTAAAATGAGTTTGGTGTGATAATTGGTGCTTCTTTTGTGGAACTTCAACCAGTAATAATGAAGAAAAAAACATACCTATTTAATCTTAAAATCCATTAACAATAATTCATTAATAATCAACTAGTGTTTTAACCTTGTATTGAAAAATTAGTTATGAACTCGTTAAATAACGGACAACTTTGTTTAGTGGTTTTGTTTACAATACAATTTTAATTATAATATGTACCTAAGTACATGGTAGGTAGATGGAATTTCGATCTTGGTAAAATAAAGAGGGAAATGAAAGTGCCGAGTCAGCCGAGTATTATTGTATGTTCCGAAATTGCCTCTTACTATGGCTCTAAGAAATGTTGACCCATATATTTGCCTAACATCGAGTTACTAAACATGGTGTCAATTCAGCATAATCAGTTAGTAGGTATAAACAGAAGAAGTGAGACATTATACTAGATAATACATTTAATAATTATAAATTAATAAGCAAGCATATATCCATGGAATATACCCTGAAAATTTCAGCTCGATAGGACAAAAAATGCAACTTATATCATGTTACAATGTTACATACATAGGTAGATGGATAATTAGATTGTGACAAATCAATGTTGATCGAGTTAAACCATAGGTACTCACTTCGTTCGAAATTAAACGGTCATAGGAGGTTGACTCAAACTACCAACTACTGTTTTTTTTTTCTCACGAGAAAACCGGACATCCAAAGTACAGAGTAAAAAAAAAATTATACCTAGCCGGGATTCGAACCCAGGTCACCTTGCAAACTTTGTGTTTTACCTACACCAGTCGACGACCACAGAGACTGCTCAATACATATTATAATTTATCATTGTTTTGATTTATTTTAATCAATATTTTACCTCTTACTGGCCAATATTTTATACACTTCTCATAATATAGACCTAGTTTACCTCTTGATGTAGAAATCTCTGAATGAAGTTATAAAACGTTATTATTCCCTGACCGATAACTTAGTCTGCTGGCAGCTTGGGTGAAGCAAATATGATTGGATCCCACCCATATTTTAAGTTCTATGTGAGGCGAAGATTTTTTGTTACTCTCATAAATCTTATTTCAGTTTTTTATTTTTATGTCTCACACTGTCGCTGATTTTTCTAACATTTTATTTACATCGTAGTATATTTCTGCGTAATTAGACCTTTAGAAAGAAGCTTCAGTCATCAACTTGGGATAAATAGGCGTGGCTCCAGGGTTCATTTTAGATATTCCTTTAGATGGCTTTAAATACTTTTCTACTTGTTTCAACCATCTGAAATTAAGTGATCTCATTCCCTTTGACTAGACCTTTCTAAAAACACCAGAAATACAACTCTAGGATAATAATAGACGGCTCTGGGCTCCATAATAAGTATTCCTTTCAAAGGGTATAACTCAAGTTTGGTCCAGTGTAATACTTTAGTTATATTTTTATATTTTTTCCTATGATAAGGCCTTTCGAAAAATACCACAATCGCAGCTCCAAGATAACCAGGGGCGGCTCTGTGCAACTTTCCCGTTTTATTTTAGAAGGCTATATCTCCTATCCTATAAAAAATAAATACTTGAAACTATAAAAGGTATGCAGAGATAAAAATTCCCTTTTCAAAAACGTATCTCACGTCTTTCCACGATAAGCACACGTTGCTGTACCCTTGACAGAAAATTGGTCTGAAAAAAAAAAAAAAAAAAAAAAAAAAACCCGTATGAATAATTTCATGAAATTCAAGATTTTCGGCGTGGCCAGTAAACGACTTTAACTGTACGTAGGAACCTCGCGCTTTCGTGAAACACAATCTATTTTCGCGTCTCATTACGAATTTGAAATAAAAATTGATAAAAGTTAGCGTTAAGTGGGCGAAAACAATAAAACAAAATACATATAAACTCTGTTTCGTGTTAATATAGGCCGGGTGGCTGGCGCTACTTGACGAGCGCTCGCCTCCCGGCGAGCTTGATTTCACCGCGAAATCTGCAAAATTGAAAAATCATCTCCGTTGCTATAGTACTTAGACACATGTATTGCACATGTATGGATGTAGTTTGACCTACAGATTACAAAAATGTAAAATAAATTTTCCTAGCTTCGGTCGTTTTTCCGTGAGACCCGAAAAAACCATATTTCACCGCGAAATCTGCAAAATTGAAAAATCATCTCCGTTGCTATAGTACTTAGACACATGTATTGCACATGTATGGATGTGGTTTGACCTACAGATTACAAAAATGTAAAATAAATTTTCCTAGCACTTGTCGTTTTTCCGTGAGACCCGAAAAACCATATTTCACCGCGAAATCTGCAAAATTGAAAAATCATCTCCGTTGCTATAGTACTTAGACACATGTATTGCACATGTATGGATGTAGTTTGACCTACAGATTACAAAAATGTAAAATAAATTTTCCTAGCTTCGGTCGTTTTTCCGTGAGACCCGAAAAACCATATTTCACCGCGAAATCTGCAAAATTGAAAAATCATCTCCGTTGCTATAGTACTTAGACACACGTATTGCACATGTATGGATGTAGTTTGACCTACAGATTACAAAAATGTAAAATAAATTTTCCTAGCTTCGGTCGTTTTTCCGTGAGACCCGAAAAACCATATTTCACCGCGAAATCTGCAAAATTGAAAAATCATCTCCGTTGCTATAGTACTTAGACACATGTATTGCACATGTATGGATGTAGTTTGACCTACAGATTACAAAAATGTAAAATAAATTTTCCTAGCTTCGGTCGTTTTTCCGTGAGACCCGAAAAAACCATATTTCACCGCGAAATCTGCAAAATTGAAAAATCATCTCCGTTGCTATAGTACTTAGACACATGTATTGCACATGTATGGATGTAGTTTGACCTACAGATTACAAAAATGTAAAATAAATTTTCCTAGCACTTGTCGTTTTTCCGTGAGACCCAAAAAACCATATTTCACCGCGAAATCTGCAAAATTGAAAAATCATCTCCGTTGCTATAGTACTTAGGCACATGCATTGCACATGTATGGATGTAGTTTGACTACAGATTACAAAAATGTAAAATAAATTTTCCTAGCACTTGTCGTTTTCCGTGAGACCCGAAAAACCATATTTCACCGCGAAATCTGCAAAATTGAAAAATCATCTCCGTTGCTATAGTACTTAGACACATGTATTGCACATGTATGGATGTAGTTTGACCTACAGATTACAAAAATGTAAAATAAATTTTTCTAGCTTCGGTCGTTTTTCCGTGAGACCCGAAAAACCATATTTCACCGCGAAATCTGCAAAATTGAAAAATCATCTCCGTTGCTATAGTACTTAGACACATGTATTGCACATGTATGGATGTGGTTTGACCTACAGATTACAAAAATGTAAAATAAATTTTCCTAGCACTTGTCGTTTTTCCGTGAGACCCGAAAAAACCATATTTCACCGCGAAATCTGCAAAATTGAAAAATCATCTCCGTTGCTATAGTACTTAGACACATGTATTGCACATGTATGGATGTAGTTTGACCTACAGATTACAAAAATGTAAAATAAATTTTCCTAGCTTCGGTCGTTTTTCCGTGAGACCCGAAAAACCATATTTCACCGCGAAATCTGCAAAATTGAAAAATCATCTCCGTTGCTATAGCACTTAGGCACATGTATTGCACATGTATGGATGTAGTTTGACCTACAGATTACAAAAATGTAAAATAAATTTTCCTAGCTTCGGTCGTTTTTCCGTGAGACCCGAAAAACCATATTTCACCGCGAAATCTGCAAAATTGAAAAATCATCTCCGTTGCTATAGTACTTAGGCACATGTATTGCACAAGTATGGATGTAGTTTGACCTACAGATTACAAAAATGTAAAATAAATTTTCCTAGCACTTGTCGTTTTTCCGTGAGACCCGAAAAAACCATATTTCACCGCGAAATCTGCAAAATTGAAAAATCATCTCCGTTGCTATAGTACTTAGACACATGTATTGCACATGTATGGATGTAGTTTGACCTACAGATTACAAAAATGTAAAATAAATTTTCCTAGCTTCGGTCGTTTTTCCGTGAGACCCGAAAAAAACCATATTTCACCGCGAAATCTGCAAAATTGAAAAATCATCTCCGTTGCTATAGTACTTAGACACATGTATTGCACATGTATGGTGTGGTTTGACCTACAGATTACAAAAATGTAAAATAAATTTTCCTAGCACTTGTCGTTTTTCCGTGAGACCCGAAAAACCATATTTCACCGCGAAATCTGCAAAATTGAAAAATCATCTCCGTTGCTATAGTACTTAGACACATGTATTGCACATGTATGGATGTAGTTTGACCTACAGATTACAAAAATGTAAAATAAATTTTCCTAGCTTCGGTCGTTTTTCCGTGAGACCCGAAAAAACCATATTTCACCGCGAAATCTGCAAAATTGAAAAATCATCTCCGTTGCTATAGCACTTAGGCACACTGTATTGCACATGTATGGATGTAGTTTGACCTACAGATTACAAAAATGTAAAATAAATTTTCCTAGCACTTGTCATTTTTTCCGTGAGACCGAAAAACCAATTTCACCGCGAAATCTGCAAAATTGAAAAATCATCTCCGTTGCTATAGTACTTAGACACATGTATTGCACATGTATGGATGTAGTTTGACCTACAGATTACAAAAAGTAAAATAAATTTTCCTAGCACTTGTCGTTTTTCCTGAGACCCGAAAAACCATATTTCACCGCGAAATCTGCAAAATTGAAAAATCATCTCCGTTGCTATAGTACTTAGACACATGTATTGCACATGTATGGATGTAGTTTGACCTACAGATTACAAAAATGTAAAATAAATTTTCCTAGCTTCGGTCGTTTTTCCGTGAGACCCGAAAAAACCATATTTCACCGCGAAATCTGCAAAATTGAAAAATCATCTCCGTTGCTATAGTACTTAGACACATGTATTGCACATGTATGGATGTGTTTGACCTACAGATTACAAAAATGTAAAATAAATTTTCCTAGCACTTGTCGTTTTTCCGTGAGACCCGAAAAACCATATTTCACCGCGAAATCTGCAAAATTGAAAAATCATCTCCGTTGCATAGTACTTAGACACATGTATTGCACATGTATGGATGTAGTTTGACCTACAGATTACAAAAATGTAAAATAAATTTTCCTAGCACTTGTCGTTTTTCCGTGAGACCCGAAAAACCATATTTCACCGCGAAATCTGCAAAATTGGTATGGATGTAGTTTGACCTACAGATTACAAAAAATGTAAAATAAATTTTCCTAGCTTCGTCGTTTTTTCCGTAGACCCGAAAAACCATATTTCACCGCGAAATCTGCAAAATTGAAAAATCATCTCCGTTGCTATAGTACTTAGACACATTATTGCACATGTATGGATGTAGTTTGACCTACAGATTACAAAAATGTAAAATAAATTTTCCTAGCACTTGTCGTTTTTCCGTGAGACCCGAAAAACCATATTTCACCGCAAATCTGCAAAATTGAAAAATCATCTCCGTTGCTATAGTACTTAACACATGTATTGCACATGTATGGATGTATTTGACCTACAGATTACAAAAATGTAAAATAAATTTTCCTAGCTTCGTCGTTTTTCCGTGAGACCCGAAAAACCATATTTCACCGCGAATCTGCAAAATTGAAAATCATCTCCTTCTATATACTAGACACATGTATTGCACATGTATGATGTATTTGACCTACAATTACAAAAATGTAAAATAAATTTTCCTACTTGTCGTTTTTCCGTGAGACCCGAAAAACCATATTTCACCGCAAATCTGCAAAATTGAAAAATCATCTCCGTGCTATAGTACTTAGACACATGTATTGCACATGTATGATTAGTTTGACCTACAATTACAAAAATGTAAAATAAATTTTCCACTTCGGTCGTTTTTCCGTGAGACCGAAAAACCATATTTCACCGCGAAATCTGCAAAATTGAAAAATCATCTCCGTTGCTATAGTACTTAGACACATGTATTGCACATTATGGATGTAGTTTGACCTACAGATACAAAAATGTAAAATAAATTTTCCTACACTTGTGTTTTCCGTGAACCCGAAAAACCATATTTCACCGCGAAATCTGCAAATTGAAAATCATCTCCGTTGCTATAGTACTTAACACATGTATTGCACATGTATGATTAGTTTGACCTACAATTACAAAAATGTAAAATAAATTTTCCTAGCTTCGTCGTTTTTCCGTGAGACCCGAAAAACCATATTTCACCGCGAAATCTGCAAAATTGAAAAATCATCTCCGTTGCTATAGTACTTAACACATGTATTGCACATTATGATGTATTTGACCTACAATTACAAAAATGTAAAATAAATTTCCTAGCTCGTCGTTTTCCGTGAACCCAAAAACAATTCACCGCAAATCTCAAATTGAAAAATCATCTCCGTTGCTTAGTACTTAGACACATTATTGCACATGTATGAGTAGTTTGACCTACAATTACAAAAATGAATAATTTCCTACTTGTCGTTTTTCCGTGAGACCCAAAAACCATATTCACCGCAAATCTGCAAATTGAAAATCATCTCCTTGCTATATACTTAGCACATGTATGCACATTATGATAGTTTGACCTACAGATTACAAAATTAAATAATTTTCCTACTTGTCGTTTTCCGTGAACCCAAAACCATATTTCACCCGAAATCTCAAAATTGAAATCACTCCGTCTATAACTTAGACACATGTATTGCACATGTTGATGTATTTGACCTACAATTACAAAATTAAAATAAATTTTCTAGCTTGTCGTTTTTCCGAGACCAAAAACCATATTCACCGCAAATCTGCAAATTGAAAAATCATCCCGTTGCTATAGTACTGACACATATTGCACATGTATGATGTATTTGACCTACAGATTACAAAATTAAAATAAATTTTCCTACTGTCTTTTCCGTAGACCGAAAAACCATATTTCACCGCAAATCTGCAAAATTGAAAAATCATCTCCTTCTATAGTACTTAGACACATTATTGCACATTATGATGTAGTTTGACCTACAATTACAAAAATGTAAAATAAATTTCCTAGCTTGTCTTTTCCGTAACCCAAAACCATATTCACCGCGAAATCTCAAAATTGAAAATCATCTCCGTTGCTATAGTATAGAACATGTATTGCACATGTATGAGTATTTGACCTACAATTACAAAATGTAAAAAAATTTTCCACTTCGTCTTTTCCGTAACCCAAAAACCATTCACCGCAAATCTCAATTAAAACATCCGTGCTATTACTTAACACATTATGCCATGATTTACCTACATACAAAAGTAAAAAAATTCCTACTTCGTTTTCCGAGACCAAAAACCATTTCCCCGAAATCCAAAATGAAAAATCCTCCTTCAAACTACACATTCCATAGATATTTGACCTACATCAAAAAGTAATATTTTCCTTGGTTTTCCTAGACCAAACCATTCACGGAAATTGCAAATGAAATCACTCCGTGCTAACTTAACACATTATGCCATTGTGTTGACCTAAGATTACAAAAATGTAAAATAAATTTTCCTAGCATTGTCGTTTTTCCGTGAGACCGAAAAAACCATATTTCACCGCGAAATCTGCAAAATTGAAAAATCATCTCCGTTGCTATAGTACTTAGACACATGTATTGCACATGTATGGATGTAGTTTGACCTACAGATTACAAAAATGTAAAATAAATTTTCCTAGCTTCGGTCGTTTTTCCGTGAGACCCAAAAAACCATATTTCACCGCGAAATCTGCAAAATTGAAAAATCATCTCCGTTGCTATAGTACTTAGACACATGTATTGCACATGTATGGATGTAGTTTGACCTACAGATTACAAAAATGTAAAATAAATTTTCCTAGCTTCGTCGTTTTTCCGTGAGACCCGAAAAACCATATTTCACCGCGAAATCTGCAAAATTGAAAAATCATCTCCGTTGCTATAGTACTTAGACACATGTATTGCACATGTATGGATGTAGTTTGACCTACAGGATTACAAAAATGTAAAATAAATTTTCCTAGCACTTGTCGTTTTTCCGTGAGACCGAAAAACCAATCCCCAAAAAACACTTCGTGTAAAAAATGTCGTCAAGTGTTGGAATGATTAAAAAGAACTGATATCAAAAACGTCAATTTTCTATGTTTGAAGGAAATATTTTTCACGTAATAAGTCTCTTGATAATTCAACCAAAATAATATCCTCACTACAACAATACACCTTTGAGCAAACTTCGATTTGGTATTTTGAGAATTAACCAAAAAATAGCCACACAACAAAAACAATGCTCTTGTAAGAACAATCTTGCATGATTACATAACCACGTCCTTGACTACTGCACACTGTTTGTTAGCAACGTACTTCACATACATTTCAGAACAAAACAGTGTGCAGTCAAGGACGTGGTTTCTGTAATTATGCAAGATTGTTGTTACAAGAGCATTGTTTTGTTGTGTGGCTATTTTTTGGTTAAATTCTCAAAATAACCAAATCGAAGTTTGCTCAAAGGTGTATTGTTGTTGTGAGATATTATTTTTGGTTGAATTATCAAGAGACTTATTACGTGAAAAATTATTTCCTTCAAACATAGAAAATTGACGTTTTTGATATCAGTTCTTTTTAATCCTTCCAACACTTGGACGACTATTTTTACACGAAGTGTTTTTTTGGGGGATATCACTACTTTTTGATTTAATTGATTTTCATATGATACCTAGATGAAATAAAAACTGGTCAACAATCAACAGATAAAGAAAAAATACTTTTAATTAAAGGATGTTGTGATCTTTTAATTCAAGGAGAAAAAAAATGATAGAAAAAAAAACTTTGAAAAGATTGCTGAAAGAATATTTCACGGTACTTGCTGGAGAGAGGAGAAATCTTGAGATAACAGGTGTATTCCTTATGAGTGGCACTAGATAGCGCTCGCAATTTTGTTGATCTTTTCAAATTTTGAAACCCACTGCTAGATTCATTAATAGAAAAGTACCCCGTTTCAGTATTGTGTTGGCAATAATTAGAGATGGGTGATACCGAGTATTTCATAGAACGGTTACTTCAGTAATCGATTACATAAAAGTACCGAGTATTTACCGAGGTTTTTTGTACTGGTTTTTGAGATTCTGCGAGCGGATGTAAATGGAATAGTGGATTTATAAACAATTGGACCAAGCTTTATTTACATTTTTTTATATACACAATGAACATAGTAACATGGTGAAATAAATATAAACAAAGCCTGATCAAGTGGTGATAATGCCTTCGGCATTCTCTTCAAATCTAAATCTCACAATTTTGCATTCAGAATGTTTACAGGAGACGAATCTCGATTCACAAAATTTGTTGGGTGTTTTAGTTTCAAGTGTTTTCAATAGATTAGAAGCTCCACCTCCTATTTTATAACCTGAATTAAATAATGTACATTACCCTAAACCGTCCAATTGTTTGACAAAGAGTTTCAAATATGTAGAAGACTTGTTTCTACGAGACAAAAAGAAAAATATTAGGACACCGACAGCCTGAATATTTCTCATAATAATATCGGAATAATGAAGTACCTCTCTCTGCTGTACCCAGTTCTAGAGATGGGTATTTGGGTATTATTGTAATACGATATTTCATTAGAACCGGTACCCGGTATGGTAACCCGGCCTCGGCGGTAATACCAAGTATTTAATAAAAACGGTACCCGCCTGCTACGTACGATACGTCGGTACTCGGTCCCAGGTGTAATACCGAGTATTTCATAAAATCGGTACCCAGTAGGTATGCGGATCCAGTGTGTTATACCGTCGCCAGTGTTGTACCCGGTACGGGTACAGGTACCTAGCAAAATTTTGTACCCGGTATGGGTGCGGGTACCTAATTTTATTATGTACCCGGTGCGGGTACTTTTGTAAATGTACCCGGAATTTTTTTTGGGTACTTTTCGGGTACGTTATTCTTATCTATAGTAGTATAGTAATAAAATTTGTCTAAATTATTTTAACTGTGGAGGACAAAGTCTTGTCATTAGAATACCACCTAACAACCAAAACTAAATAAAATACCAAATTGATGGTTAGCCTTTAATGAGGTCTTGAACTCCAAGTTCCAGGTTAAAAGTCTAGTAAGCTAGATTATATTTTTATTTAAAATTACTATTAATGTTAATGTATTATTATAATTATTATTATTATTATTATTATTATTATTATTATTATCATCATCATCATCATCATCATCATCATCATCATCATCATCATCATCATCACATCAAGAAATAAAAAGATACATTTATTAAAATAAAGGCTTGCAACCTTTTTAAGTTAAGTATGAATTTGTGAAAAAAAAAACTAAAATGTAGAAAAAATAGTATTCTATCATATAAAACAAATTTGTAAGAAAATCGGTTTAAGCGGTTTTGAAGATACAAGTGATTTTAGTCGAAAAAATCAAAATTGCAGGTGTATACAATGTGAAACAATCACGAGGAAGTATTGTGTCCATAATTAGCAGTGTTTTTTTTATTTATATTTATAATGTAGGTACATATTTGTAAATTTTGAATGAGATCTATGTAATTTACGATTCATAATACAAAAGCATTGATCAAAATAAATGCTTTATTTAGACTGTCAGTTGTCAGTGGATAGCCTCCGTGGCGTAATGGTTGTAACTACTGCCCGTAGTTCAGACATTTCGAGTTCGATTCCCAGTTGTTGCAGACTTTTCTAATATTTTTTTCCCCTCTAAACACGTGAGTCTGGAATCTACCCAGGCTGGGCGAGTTAAATGTAGGTACCTGGAACGATTCCCAGCGAATGGAGGGTAAAACCCCCGTCCTGACTAGTTCAAATCAGGACGTTAAAACCAAATACAATCAACTGGTCACAATCGTTTTAAAATGAGTTTGGTGTGATAATTGGTGCTTCTTTTGTGGAACTTCAACAGTAATAATGAAGAAAAAAACATACCTATTTTAATCTTAAAATCCCATTAACAATAATTCATTAATAATCAACTAGTGTTTTAACCTTGTATTGAAAAATTAGTTATGAACTCGTGTAAATAACGGACAACTTTGTTTAGTGGTTTTGTTTACAATACAATTTTTAATTATAATATGTACCTAAGTACATGGTAGGTAGATGGAATTTCGATCTTGGTAAAATAAAGAGGGAAATGAAAGTGCCGAGTCAGCCGAGTATTATTGTATGTTCCGAAATTGCCTCTTACTATGGCTCTAAAATGTTGACCCATATATTTGCCTAACATCGAGTTACTAAACATGGTGTCAATTCAGCATAATCAGTTAGTAGGTATAAACAGAAGAAGTGAGACATTATACTAGATAATAACATTTAATAATTATAAATTAATAAGCAAGCATATATCCATGGAATATACCCTGAAAATTTCAGCTCGATAGGACAAAAAATGCAACTTATATCATGTTACAATGTTACATACATAGGTAGTGGATAATTAGATTGTGACAAATCAATGTTGATCGAGTTAAAACCATAGGTACTCACTTCGTTCGAAATTAAACGGTCATAGGAGGTTGACTCAAACTACCAACTACTGTTTTTTTTTTCTCACGAGAAAACCGGACATCCAAAGTACAGAGTAAAAAAAAAATTATACCTAGCCGGGATTCGAACCCAGGTCCACTTGCAAACTTTGGTGTTTACCTACACCAGTCGACGACCACAGAGACTGCTCAATACATATTATAATTTATCATTGTTTTGATTTATTTTAATCAATATTTTACCTCTTACTGGCCAATATTTTATACACTTCTCATAATATAGACCTAGTTTACCTCTTGATGTAGAAATCTCTGAATGAAGTTATAAACGTTATTATTCCCTGACCGATAACTTAGTCTGCTGGCAGCTTGGGTGAAGCAAATATGAATGGATCCACCCATATTTTAAGTTCTATGTGAGGCGAAGATTTTTTGTTACTCTCATAAATCTTATTTCAGTTTTTTATTTTTATGTCTCACACTGTCGCTGATTTTTCTAACATTTTATTTACATCGTAGTATATTTCTGCGTAATTAGACCTTTAGAAAGAAGCTTCAGTCATCAACTTGGGATAAATAGGCGTGGCTCCAGGGTTCATTTTAGATATTCCTTTAGATGGCTTTAAATACTTTTCTACTTTTTTCAAACCATCTGAAAATTAAGTGATCTCATTCCCTTTGACTAGACCTTTCTAAAAACACCAGAAATACAACTCTAGGATAATAATAGACGGCTCTGGGCTCCATAATAAGTATTCCTTTCAAAGGGTATAACTCAAGTTTGGTCCAGTGTAATACTTTAGTTATATTTTTATATTTTTTCCTATGATAAGGCCTTTCGAAAAATACCACAATCGCAGCTCCAAGATAACCAGGGGCGGCTCTGTGCAACTTTCCCGTTTTATTTTAGAAGGCTATATCTCCTATCCTATAAAAATAAATACTTGAAACTATAAAAGGTATGCAGAGATAAAAATTCCCTTTTCAAAAACGTATCTCACGTCTTTCCACGATAAGCACACGTTGCTGTACCCTTGACAGAAAATTGGTCTGAAAAAAAAAAAAAAAAAAAAAAAAAAAAACCCGTATGAATAATTTCATGAAATTCAAGATTTTCGGCGTGGCCAGTAAACGACTTTAACTGTACGTAGGAACCTCGCGCTTTCGTGAAACACAATCTATTTTCGCGTCTCATTACGAATTTGAAATAAAAATTGATAAAAGTTAGCGTTAAGTGGGCGAAAAACAATAAAACAAAATACATATAAACTCTGTTTCGTGTTAATATAGGCCGGGTGGCTGGGCGCTACTTGACGAGCGCTCGCCTCCCGGCGAGCTTGATTTCACCGCGAAATCTGCAAAATTGGAAAAATCATCTCCGTTGCTATAGTACTTAGACACATGTATTGCACATGTATGGATGTAGTTTGACCTACAGATTACAAAAATGTAAAATAAATTTTCCTAGCTTCGGTCGTTTTTCCGTGATGACCCGAAAAACCATATTTCACCGCGAAATCTGCAAAATTGAAAAATCATCTCCGTTGCTTAGTACTTAGACACATGTATTGCACATGTATGGATGTGGTTTGACCTACAGATTACAAAAATGTAAAATAAATTTTCCTAGCACTTGTCGTTTTTCCGTGAGACCCGAAAAACCATATTTCACCGCGAAATCTGCAAAATTGAAAAATCATCTCCGTTGCTATAGTACTTAGACACATGTATTTGCACATGTATGGATGTAGTTTGACCTACAGATTACAAAAATGTAAAATAAATTTTCCTAGCTTCGGTCGTTTTTCCGTGAGACCCGAAAAACCATATTTCACCGCGAAATCTGCAAAAATTGAAAAATCATCTCCGTTGCTATAGTACTTAGACACACGTTATTGCACATGTATGGATGTAGTTTGACCTACAGATTACAAAAATGTAAAATAAATTTTCCTAGCTTCGGTCGTTTTTCCGTGAGACCCGAAAAACCATATTTCACCGCGAAATCTGCAAAATTGAAAAATCATCTCCGTTGCTATAGTACTTAGACACATGTATTGCACATGTATGGATGTGTTTGACCTACAGATTACAAAATGTAAAATAAATTTTCCTAGCCTTGTCGTTTTTCCGTGAGACCCGAAAAACATATTTCACCGCGAAATCTGCAAATTGAAAAATCATCTCCGTTGCTATATACTTAGACACATGTATGCACATGATGGATGTAGTTTGACCTACAGATTACAAATGTAAAATAAATTTTCCTACTTCGTCGTTTTTCCGTGAGACCCGAAAAACATATTTCACGCGAAATCTGCAAAATTGAAAAATCATCTCCGTTGCTATAGACTTAGCACATGTATTGCACATGTATGGATGTAGTTTGACCTACAGATTACAAAAATGTAAAATAAATTTCCTAGCCTTGTCGTTTTTCCGTGAGACCCGAAAAAACCATATTTCACCGCGAAATCTGCAAAATTGAAAAATCATCTCCGTTGCAGTATTAGACACAGTATTGCAATTAGATTGTTGCGATCCAATGAAATCTCCTGCTAGATGCAATCACTGTTGAGTGTTTGATACAGTAAATATAATTTAGCTTGTCGTTTTTCCGTGAGACCCGAAAAACCATATTTCACCGCGAAATCTGCAAAATTGAAAAATCATCTCCGTTGCTATAGTACTTAGACACATGTATTGCACATGTATGGATGTAGTTTGACCTACAGATTACAAAAATGTAAAATAAATTTTCCTAGCACTTGTCGTTTTTCCGTGAGACCCGAAAAACCATATTTCACCGCGAAATCTGCAAAATTGAAAAATCATCTCCGTTGCTATAGTACTTAGACACATGTATTGCACATGTATGGATGTAGTTTGACCTACAGATTACAAAAATGTAAAATAAATTTTCCTAGCTTGTCGTTTTTCCGTGAGACCCGAAAAAACCATATTTCACCGCGAAATCTGCAAAATTGAAAAATCATCTCCGTTGCTATAGTACTTAGACACATGTATTGCACATGTATGGATGTAGTTTGACCTACAGATTACAAAAATGTAAAATAAATTTTCCTAGCACTTGTCGTTTTTCCGTGAGACCCGAAAAACCATATTTCACCGCGAAATCTGCAAAATTGAAAAATCATCTCCGTTGCTATAGTACTTAGACACATGTATTGCACATGTATGGATGTAGTTTGACCTACAGATTACAAAAATGTAAAATAAATTTTCCTAGCCTTGTCGTTTTTCCGTGAGACCCGAAAAACCATATTTCACCGCGAAATCTGCAAAATTGAAAAATCATCTCCGTTGCTATAGTACTTAGACACATGTATTGCACATGTATGGATGTAGTTTGACCTACAGATTACAAAAATGTAAAATAAATTTTCCTAGCTTCGGTCGTTTTTCCGTGAGACCCGAAAAACCATATTTCACCGCGAAATCTGCAAATTGAAAATCATCTCCGTTGCTATAGCACTTAGGCACATGTATTGCACATGTATGGATGTAGTTTGACCTACAGATTACAAAAATGTAAAATAAATTTTTCCTAGCTTCGGTCGTTTTTCCGTGAGACCCGAAAAAAACCATATTTCACCGCGAAATCTGCAAAATTGAAAAATCATCTCCGTTGCTATAGTACTTAGGCACATGTATTGCACAAGTATGGATGTAGTTTGACCTACAGATTACAAAAAATGTAAAATAAATTTTCCTAGCACTTGTCGTTTTTCCGTGAGACACCGAAAAACCATATCCCCCAAAAAACACTTCGTGTAAAAATAGTCGTCAAGTGTTGGAATGATTAAAAAGAAACTGATATCAAAAACGTCAATTTTCTATGTTTGAAGGAAATATTTTTCACGTAATAAGTCTCTTGATAATTTCAACCAAAAATAATATCCTCACAACAACAATACACCTTTGAGCAAACTTCGATTTGGTATTTTGAGAATTTAACCAAAAAATAGCCACACAACAAAACAATGCTCTTGTAAGAACAATCTTTGCATGATTACATAACCACGTCCTTGACTACTGCACACTGTTTTGTTAGCAACGTACTTCACATACATTTCAGAACAAAACAGTGTGCAGTCAAGGACGTGGTTCTGTAATTATGCAAGATTGTTGTTACAAGAGCATTGTTTTGTTGTGTGGCTATTTTTTGGTTAAATTCTCAAAATACCAAATCGAAGTTTGCTCAAAGGTGTATTGTTGTTGTGAGGATATTATTTTGGTTGAATTATCAAGAGACTTATTACGTGAAAAATATTTCCTTCAAACATAGAAAATTGACGTTTTTGATATCAGTTCTTTTTAATCATTCCAACACTTGACGACTATTTTACACGAAGTGTTTTTTTGGGGGATATCACTACTTTTTGATTTAATTGATTTTCATATGATACCTAGATGAAATAAAACTGGTCAACAATCACAGATAAAAGAAAAAATACTTTTAATTAAAGGATGTTGATCTTTTAATTCAAGGAGAAAAAAAAATGATAGAAAAAAAAAACTTTGAAAAGATGCTGAAAGAATATTTCACGGTACTTGCTGGAGAGAGGAGAAATCTTGAGATAACAGGTGTATTCCTTATTGAGTGGCACTAGATAGCGCTCAGCAATTTTGTTGATCTTTTCAAATTTTGAAACCCACTGCTAGATTCATTAATAGAAAAGTACCCCGTTTCAGTATTGTTGGCAATAATTAGAGATGGGTGATACCGAGTATTTCATAGAACCGGTACTTCAGTAATCGATTACATAAAGTACCGAGTATTTACCGAGGTTCTTTTGTACTTGGTTTTTGAGATTCTGCGAGCGGATGTAAATGGAATAGTGGGATTTATAAAACAATTGGACCAAGCTTTATTTACATTTTTTTATATACAATGAACATAGTAACTGGTGAAATAAATATAAACAAAGCCTGATCAAGTGGTGATAATGCCTTCGGCATTCTCTCAAATCTAAATCTCACAATTTTGCATTCAGAATGTTTACAGGAGACGAATCTCGATTCACAAAATTTGTTGGGTGTTTTTAGTTTCAAGTGTTTCAATAGATTAGAAGCTCCACCTCCTATTTTATAACCTGAATTAAATAATGTACATTTCCCTAAAACCGTCCAATTGTTTGACAAAGAAGTTTCAAATATGTAGAAGACTGTTTTTCTACGAGACAAAAAAGAAAATTTAGGACACCGACAGCCTGAATATTATTCATAGATAATATCGGAATAATGAAGTACCTCTCTCTGCTGTACCCAGTTCTAGAGATGGGTATTTGGGTATTATTGTAATACCGATTATTTCATAGAACCGGTACCCGGTATGGTAACCCGGCCTCGGCGTGTAATACCAAGTATTTAATAAAAACGGTACCGCCTGCTACGTACGATACGTCGGTACTCGGTCCCAGTGTGTAATACCGAGTATTTCATAAAATCGGTACCCAGTACGGTATGCGGATCCAGTGGTGTTATACCGTCGCCAGTGTTGTACCCGGTACGGGTACAGGTACCTAGCAAAATTTTGTACCCGGTATGGGTGCGGGGTACCTAATTTTATTATGTACCCGGTGCGGGTACTTTTGTAAATGTACCCGGTATTTTTTGGGTACTTTTCGGGTACGTTATTCTTATCTATAGTAAGGTATAGTAATAAAATTTGTCTAAATTATTTTAACTGTGGAGGACAAAGTCTTGTCATTAGAATACCACCTAACAACCAAAACTAAATAAAATACCAAATTGATGGTTAGCCTTTAATGAGGTCTTGAACTCCAAGTTCCAGGTTAAAAGTCTAGTAAGCTAGATTTTATTTTTATTTAAAATTACTATTAATGTTAATGTATTATTATAATTATTATTATTATTATTATTATTATTATTATTATTTATCATCATCATCATCATCATCATCATAAATCATCATCATCATCATCATCATCATCACAATCAAGAAATAAAAAGATACATTTAAATTAAAAATAAGGCTTGCACCTTTTTTAATTTAAGTATGAATTTGTGAAAAAAAATAACTAAAATGTAGAAAAAATAGTATTCTATCATATAAAACAAATTTGAAGAAAATCGGTTTAAGCGGTTTTAAAAGATACAAGTGATTTAGTCGAAAAAATCTAAATTGCCAGGTGTATACAATGTGAAACAATCACGAGGAAGTATTGTGTCCATAATTAGCAGTGTTTTTTTTTTTTATATTTATAATGTAGGTACATATTTGTAAATTTTGAATGAGATCTATGTAATTTACGATTCATAATACAAAAGCATTGATAAAAATAAATGCTTTATTTAGACTGTCAGTTGTCAGTGGATAGCCTCCGTGGCGTAATGGTTGTAACTACTGCCCGTAGTTCAGACATTTCGAGTTCGATTCCCAGTTGTTGCAGACTTTTCAAATATTTTTTTTCCCCTCTTAAACACGTGAGTCTGGAATCTACCCAGGCTGGGCGAGTTAAATGTAGGTACCTGGAACGATTCCCAGCGAATGGAGGGTAAAACCCCCCGTCCTGACTAGTTCAAATCAGAGTTTAAAACCAAATACAATCAACTGGTCACAATCTTTTTTAAAAATGAGTTTGGTGGGATTAATTGGTGCTTTTTTTGGGTGAACTTCAACCGTAATAATGAAGAAAAAAACATACCTATTTAATCTTAAAATCCATTAACAATAATTCATTAATAATCAACTTGTGTTTTAACCTTGTATTGAAAAATTAGTTATGAACTCGTTAAATAACGGACAACTTTGTTTAGTGGTTTTGTTTACAATACAATTTTAATTATAATATGTACCTAAGTACATGGTAGGTAGATGGAATTTCGATCTTGGTAAAATAAAGGGGGAAATGAAAGTGCCGAGTCAGCCGAGTAATTATTGTATGTTCCGAAATTGCCTCTTACTATGGTTTCTAAGAAATGTTGCCCCATATATTTGCCTAACATCGAGTTACTAAACATGGTGTCAATTCAGCATAATCAGTTAGTAGGTATAAACAGAAGAAGTGAGACATTATACTAGATAATACATTTAATAATTATAAATTAATAAGCAAGCATATATCCATGGAATATACCCTGAAAATTTCAGCTCGATAGGACAAAAATGCAACTTAAATATCATGTTACAATGTTTACATACATAGGTAGATGGATAATTAGATTGTGACAAATCAATGGGTTTATCGAGTTAAACCATAGGTACTTTACTTCGTTCGAAATTAAACGGTCATAGGAGGTTGACTCAAACTACCAACTACTGTTTTTTTTTTTCTCACGAGAAAAACCGGACATCCAAAGTACAGAGTAAAAAAAAAATTATACCTAGCCGGGATTCGAACCCAGGTCACCTTGCAAACTTTGTGTTTTTACCTACACCAGTCGACGACCACAGAGACTGCTCAATACATATTATAATTTATCATTGTTTTGATTTATTTTAATCAATATTTTACCTCTTACTGGCCAATATTTTATACACTTCTCATAATATAGACCTAGTTTACCTCTTGATGTAGAAATCTCTGAATGAAGTTATAAAACGTTATTATTCCCTGACCGATAACTTAGTCTGCTGGCAGCTTGGGTGAAGCAAATATGATTGGATCCCACCCATATTTTAAGTTCTATGTGAGGCGAAGATTTTTTGTTACTCTCATAAATCTTATTTCAGTTTTTTATTTTTATGTCTCACACTGTCGCTGATTTTTCTAACATTTTATTTACATCGTAGTATATTTCTGCGTAATTAACCTTTAGAAAGAAGCTTCAGTCATCAACTTGGGATAAATAGGCGTGGCTCCAGGGTTTTATTTTAGATATTCCTTTAGATGGCTTTAAAATACTTTTCTACTTGTTTCAACCATCTGAAATTAAGTGATCTCATTCCCTTTGACTAGACCTTTCTAAAAACACCAGAAATACAACTCTAGGATAATAATAGACGGCTCCTGGGCTCCATAATAAGTATTCCTTTCAAAGGGTATAACTCAAGTTTGGTCCAGTGTAATACTTTAGTTATATTTTTATATTTTTTCCTATGATAAGGCCTTTCGAAAAATACCACAATCGCAGCTCCAAGATAACCAGGGGCGGCTCTGTGCAACTTTCCCGTTTTATTTTAGAAGGCTATATCTCCTATCCTATAAAAAATAAATACTTGAAACTATAAAAGGTATGCAGAGATAAAAATTCCCTTTTCAAAAACGTATCTCACGTCTTTCCACGATAATCACACGTTGCTGTACCCTTGACAGAAAATTGGTCTGAAAAAAAAAAAAAAAAAAAAAAAAAAAACCGTATGAATAATTTCATTTAAATTCAAATTTTCGGCGTGGCCAGTAAACGACTTTAACTGTACGTAGGAACCTCGCGCTTTCGTGAAACACAATCTATTTTCGCGTCTCATTACGAATTTGAAATAAAAATTTGATAAAAGTTAGCGTTAAGTGGGCGAAAACAATAAAACAAAAATACATATAAACTCTGTTTCGTGTTAATATAGGCCGGGTGGCTGGCGCTACTTGACGAGCGCTCGCCTCCCGGCGAGCTTGATTTCACCGCGAAAAACTGCAAAATTGAAAAATCATCTCCGTTGCTATAGTACTTAGACACATGTATTGCACATGTATGGATGTAAATTTGACCTACAGATTACAAAAATGTAAAATAAATTTTCCTAGCTTCGGTCGTTTTTCCGTGAGGGCCCGAAAAAAACCATATTTCACCGCGGAAAACTGCAAAAATTGAAAAATCATCTCCGTTGCTATAGTACTTAGACACATGTAGTTGCACATGTATGGATGTGGTTTGACCTACAGATTACAAAAAAAGTAAAATAAATTTTCCTAGCACTTGTCGTTTTTTCCGTGAGACCCGAAAAACCATATTTCACCGCGAAATCTGCAAAATTGAAAAATCATCTCCGTTGCTATAGTACTTAGACACATGTATTGCACATGTATGGATGTAGTTTGACCTACAGATTACAAAAATGTAAAATAATTTTCCTAGCTTCGGTCGTTTTTCCGTGAGACCCGAAAAACCATATTTCACCGCGAAATCTGCAAAATTGAAAAATCATCTCCGTTGCTATAGTACTTAGACACATGTATTGCACATGTATGGATGTAGTTTGACCTACAGATTACAAAAATGAAAATAAATTTTCCTAGCTTGTCGTTTTTCCGTAACCCGAAAAACATATTTCACCGCGAAATCTGCAAAATTGAAAATCATCCCGTTGCTATAGTACTTCACATATGCACATGTATGGATGTATTATAAATTCAAAATTAAATAAATTTTCTGTTTCGTACCTCGGAACCAAATAATCACATTAAATTGAAAATCACTTGTAATATCTGCCATATACAACAATGATTGATTCTAGATTATTACATAAATAAATTTTCAATTAATTAATTTTCTGGCCTAACCATTTTTACCGAACCAAAATCAAAAATTACTCGTCAATCTGCAAAATTGAATTTCGTCTATATTACACAATTCAAAATGTAAAATATTTTACTACGTCAAATTAAAAAACATTTTCACTGCGAATTTCAATTGAAAAATCATCCTGCAAAACATTACACGCAAATTGCAATTGAAAAATATCCGTTAAATGTATAAAATTTCACATATGGGTTATTTGACCCAATACAAAATTAAAAAATTCCAAAATTGGAAATCATTCTTTCTAAAATAACACATTTCGAGGAATTGACTAGAATAAATACATTTTCTATCTTTTCCGTGAGATGAACAATTCAAGAAATAAAATTTAAAATTCTCTTCTAGACCAAACCATTATACGGACTAAATTAAAAAAGTAAATAAATAGCACTGTTTCTGAGAACATTCACCAATCAAAAAGAAAATATTTTCATGTCTTCCTAGCCAAGATATTTACCACTAAAAGAAAAATTCTCTTGTATTTCCAGATCAAAAACATTTACCAAATTAAATGAAAAATATTCTAGTTGTTTCCGTGAGACACACAATTCAAAAAAAAAATTTATTCTTCTCCGACATTTTACCAAATTGCAATATGATTGTTGTACAATTACAATAAATAATTCTAGTGTGTTTTCCTACCAAAACAAAATGTAAAATAATTCTACTTGTCTTTTCGTGGACCCGAAACCTATTTCACCGCGAAATCTGCAAAATTGAAAAATCATCTCCGTTGCATAGTACTTAGACACATGTATTGCACATGTATGATGTAGTTTGACCTACAGATTACAAATGTAAAATAAATTCCTACTGTCGTTTTCAGCCAAACCATATTCACCGGAAATCTGAATTGAAAATCATCTCTGCATGACTTAGCAATTGCCATTGATGTAAAAAATGTAAAATAAATTTTCCTAGCTGTGTTTTTCCTGAGACCGAAAACCATATTTCACCGGAAACTGCAATTGAAATCACTCGTTGCTATAGTACTTAAATTATGCACATGTAGGATTATTTGACCTAAGATTAAAAAATGTAAAAAAATTTTCCTACTTGTCGTTTCGTAGCCAAACATTCACGCGAAATCGCAAATAAAAATCTCTCCTTGCTAGTCTTAACAGTTTGAAGTATGGATGTATTGACACAATACAATGTAAATAATTCTACTCGTTTTCTGAACCAAACCATTCACCGAAATCGCAATTAAAAATCACTCCGTCTTAGTATGACAATATCACATGTATGGATATTGACTACAATTACAAAATGTAAAATAAATTTTCCTAGCACTTCGTCGTTTTTTCCGTGAGACCCGAAAAACCATATTTCACCGCGAAATCTGCAAAATTGAAAAATCATCTCCGTTGCTATAGTACTTAGACACATGTATTGCACATGTATGGATGTAGTTTGACCTACAGATTACAAAAATGTAAAATAAATTTTCCTAGCTTCGTCGTTTTTTCCGTGAGACCCGAAAAACCATATTTCACCGCGAAATCTGCAAAATTGAAAAATCATCTCCGTTGCTATAGTACTTAGACACATGTATTGCACATGTATGGATGTGTTTGACCTACAGATTACAAAAATGTAAAATAAATTTTCCTAGCACTTGTCGTTTTTTCCGTGAGACCCGAAAAACCATATTTCACCGCGAAATCTGCAAAATTGAAAAATCATCTCCGTTTCTATAGTACTTAGACACATGTATTGCACATGTATGGATGTAGTTTGACCTACAGATTACAAAAATGTAAAATAAATTTTCCTAGCTTCGGTCGTTTTTTTTTCCGTGAGACCCGAAAAAACCATATTTCACCGCGAAATCTGCAAAATTGAAAAATCATCTCCGTTGCTATAGTACTTAGACACATGTATTGCACATGTATGGATGTAGTTTGACCTACAGATTACAAAAATGTAAAATAAATTTTCCTAGCTCGTGTCGTTTTTCCGTGAGACCCGAAAAAACCATATTTCACCGCGAAATCTGCAAAATTGAAAAATCATCTCCGTTGCTATAGTACTTAGACACATGTATTGCACATGTATGGATGTAGTTTTGACCTACAGATTACAAAAATGTAAAATAAATTTTCCTAGCACTTGTCGTTTTTTTCCGTGAGACCCGAAAAACCATATTTCACCGCGAAATCTGCAAAATTGAAAAATCATCTCCGTTGCTATAGTACTTAGACACATGTATTGCACATGTATGGATGTAGTTTGACCTACAGATTACAAAAATGTAAAATAAATTTTCCTAGCTTCGGTCGTTTTTTTCCGTGAGACCCGAAAAACCATATTTCACCGCGAAATCTGCAAAATTGAAAAATCATCTCCGTTGCTATAGTACTTAGACACATGTATTGCACATGTATGGATGTAGTTTGACCTACAGATTACAAAAATGTAAAATAAATTTTCCTAGCACTTCGGTCGTTTTTCCGTGAGACCCGAAAAACCATATTTCACCGCGAAAAATCTGCAAAATTGAAAAATCATCTCCGTTGCTATAGTACTTAGACACATGTTATTGCACATGTATGGATGTAGTTTGACCTACAGATTACAAAAATGTAAAATAAATTTTCCTAGCACTTGTCGTTTTTTCCGTGAGACCCAAAAAACCATATTTCACCGCGAAATCTGCAAAATTGAAAAATCATCTCCGTTGCTATAGTACTTAGACACATGTATTGCACATGTATGGATGTAGTTTGACCTACAGATTACAAAATGTAAAATAAATTTTTCCTAGCTT